>JARKHS020025461.1:0-10751 GCA_030143305.2 Amblyomma americanum
TGTAGTGTGGTAATCTTCATCGATATAACCACTGACATGCGTCGCGTGCTGCCGCTCTCAAGGACGAAGAAGTTGTTCGCTGCCTTGCTCTTTCGCCACGCCTGACGCTTCGCTGCGAGTCTCCCCTGAGCGGCTGGAATCATCTGGGTTCACCGAATAAACACACCCCTACAATTGGTGCAGGTGCTGCTGGGTACGTTCCCGTCCACCCTGGAACTAAGAAGCCGCACGTTACCCTCTGCTTCCAGCATGCCGGATGACACTGCCACGACATCGTCGCCCCTCCCAACCACCGTGCTGTGTTCTGGAGCTCTACGGCAGCGTGATCCGTGCTTCTTCAGTGGCACAGCCGACCAGGACGTCGACGATTGGTTGGCGGCATATGAGCGCGTCAGTAGCTACAACAGATGGGACGACGCTATCAAGCTAAGCAATGTAATCTTTTATCTGACTGACGTGGCGAACCTCTGGTTTCGCAACCATGAGGCAGACCTGCCATCTTGGTCTGCATTTAAAAAGAATTTTGCAGAAGTGTTCGGCCGCCCTGCAGTTCGCAAGCTCCGGGCAGAACAACGCTTGCGTGAGCGCACTCAGCAAGTCGATGAGTCGTTCACTAGTTATATAGAGGACATCGTGGACCTATGCAAGCGTGTCGATCCGCTAATGACTGAAGCGGATAAGATCGAGAACATCATGAAAGGCATCTCTGACGACGCGTGCCAAATGCTCTGGGTAAAAAATCCTGCCACGGTGAGTGACGTGATCAAGCTTTGCCAGAGCTACGACGTGCTTCGTAAGAAGCGCGCTTCTACCCGGCGGTCCGGTGTTAGAGACGACGCCATCTCTACACTTGCGCTGGGCGGTTCTACCCCATCAGAGGACAGCCCTTTACTTCAGCAAATCAAAGCCTTCGTTCGAGAAGAGGTCGCCCGCCAGCTATCGCTGGTCCCTCAGTTACAGGATAGTGGCCGCCTTGTTCCTGACATGGCTCCGTCTTTGGCCCCTACCATACGGCGTGCCGTTCAAGATCACATCGCTGACGTTCTTCCTCCCAGCTCCATGCTCCCGCCCAGCCCTGTGCTGCCGCCCAGCCCCGTGCCAGCGCAAGTAACGGCACCACTGACTTACGCCCAAGTTGCGGCCAGGCCGCTCATGCCATCAGCATCTCTTTCCTACCAGGCCGCTCCTTCCAACCTTCCTTCGCCTTTGCCTGGGTCTGCATTCCATGTCCCTATTCCAAGGGTACGCCAACGCCCTACGAACCCTTGGCGTACCGCGGACAACCGACCAATCTGCTACTCTTGCGGGCTGCCGGGCCATGTCGCACGCCTTTGCCGCCAACGCCTTCCACCTTCTCGACCTGAACTATGGAACTACTCCTACAATACAGACCAGCCCTCGCCGAGAAATCCGCCCAGTTCCGAATTTGTATCTCGTGACAATCAAACGTACACAGCTCGCCGATCACCTTCCCCTCGTCGCCGTTCCCCGTCCCCACTCCGACGTTCTACCGGCACCGTTGAGGGAAACTAACAGTCGCAGTTCCCGGGGCAAGAACTGCGCTTGGTTCGAACTCTTCAAGTCCTCGGTGTTCTCCCACTAACGTAATTCAAGTGTTTGTCGACGGCGTCGCAGTACTCGCTCTAGTCGACACGGGCGCTGCCGTATCAGTCATCAGTGAAGCTCTTTGCCGTCGTCTTCGTAAGGTGACCACCGCACTTTCCGACTTTTCGCTTCGCACCGCCTCATCACAGCGCATTCATCCCTCAGCGGCGTGCACGGCCCGTGTTCTCATCGAAGACGTCTTATACACCATCGAGTTTATTGTACTGTCTCGCTGCTCACACGACATCATCCTGGGCTACGATTTCCTTTCCACTCATCATGCCGTTATTGACTGCGCCCGCGCGGAAGTTTCCTTTTTACCTCTTTGTGATACCGTCTTGTGTGACGTCCCTACCCGGCCTGCAAAACTCCTCGTCGCCAGTGACACAGACATTCCTCCATTTTCTGCTGCCCTCGTTCCACTCTCCTGTGAAAGCGTTATTAGTTCGACTGTCTTCTTCACACCTTCCGACGCCGCTTCACGCCATCCCTGCCTCCTGCTTCCATTTGCGGTCCTCAAGATCGAAGATGGCCTTAGTGCAATGTACGTCTCAAATCCATTTTCGTGCCCGTCCGTCCTGCTACGCGGCGAGTGTCTCGGTCGTATTGAAGAACTTGATCCCGCGCTTGTAAATACTCTTCCTGCAACGCCTACTTCATTAGACGTTAATGTGCTCAGCTCTTGCGATACAGCGACCGCTTCGACACCACCCGATGTTCTTCAACAAGCTATTGACGCAGATCTCCCACCCGCACAACGCGATCAACTCGCTGCTCTTCTACAGAACTTCACTTCTGCCTTCGACCTTCCTCACACTGCTCTGGGTCGCACGTCTGTCGTTACGCACGCAATCGACACTGGTACAAACGCACCTTTACGACAGCGTCCTTATCGCGTGTCGGCCTCTGAGCGCCAAGTCATTGCTGACAACGTGGACGACATGCTTCGCCGGGGCGTCATACAGCCATCTAACAGTCCATGGGCTTCTCCGGTTGTTTTGGTCACCAAGAAAGATGGTTCCATCCGGTTTTGCGTCGATTACCGTAGGCTTAACAAAATCACGCGCAAAGATGTCTATCCTTTGCCGCGAATCGACGACGCCTTGGACTGTTTACAGGGAGCCGAGTATTTCTCCTCTTTGGATTTGCGCTCCGGCTACTGGCAGGTACCGATGGCTGATAATGACCGCTCGAAAACTGCCTTTATAACACCGGATGGATTATACGAGTTCAACGTTATGCCCTTTGGCCTCTGCAATGCCCCGGCTACTTTCGAGCGCCTGATGGACACTGTTCTTCGTGGACTCAAGTGGCAGACCTGTCTTTGTTATCTGGACGACATCGTAGTTTTTTCTGCCGACTTTTCTTCTCACCTTCTCCGCCTAAAGGATGTCCTCACGTGTCTCGCCGGCGCTGGGCTTCAGTTGAATTTGAAGAAGTGCCACTTTGCCGCTCGAAAACTCACAATTTTAGGCCACGTAGTTTCTAAGGACGGCATTCTTCCCGACCCCACCAAACTTCGCGCAGTTGCAGAGTTCCCGAAGCCAACCTCCCTGAAGCAGCTTCGGAGCTTTATCGGCCTCTGCTCCTACTTTCGACGTTTCATCTTGAACTTCGCCTCTATCATCGCTCCTCTGACCCAGCTCCTTGCCGGCAGCTCCGACCTTTCCGCCTGGACTCCAGCCTGCGATAAAGCCTTTGACACTTTACGCCGCCTTTTGGTTTCGCCGCCCATTCTACGCCACTTTGATCCGGCTGCGCCTACGGAGATCCACACTGATGCCAGCGGTATTGGGCTTGGTGCCGTCCTTACCCAACGTAAGCCTGGTTACAGCGAGTATGTTGTGGCATACGCCAGCCGAACATTGACAAAGGCAGAATCTAATTATTCAGTCACAGAAAGGGAATGTTTGGCCATTATTTGGGCTATCGGAAAATTTCGTCCTTATGTGTATGGTCGACCGTTTTACGTTGTGACCGATCACCACGCTTTGTGCTGGCTTGCCTCTCTGAAAGACCCATCCGGTCGCCTTGCTCGCTGGGCTCTTCGTCTCCAGGAGTTTGACATTCATGTCATTTATCGATCAGGGCTGAAGCATACGGACGCGGATGCTCTTTCCCGCTCGCCATTGCCTAGAGATAATTCGTCTGACCACGTCTGTGCCTACGATATGTCGACTCTTACAACTATCGACATGGCTACCGAGCAGCGGAATGACCCCTGGATCAATGCACTTTTGAATTTTCTCTCAAGTCCTACTCCCGGTCATTCCTCCAAAGCGCTCGTCCGCCAAGCACACCACTTCTCCATTCGTGACGGTCTTCTCTATCGCCGCAATTATTTGCTTGATGGACGGAAGTGGCTTCTAGTCATCCCGCGTCATCTCCGCGCCGACATTTGTGCTGCGTACCATGGTGACCCACAATGTGCTCACGGTGGCGTATTGAAAACCTACACACGCCTACGTCTGCGATTTTACTGGCGTGGAATGTACCGCTTCGTAAGACATTTCGTGCGCGCTTGCGAATCTTGTCAACGCCGAAAAACTCCTCAGAAGTCCTCTGTTTCGTTGCAGCCGTTACCCTGCCCTGCTCGTCCGTTTGACCGCGTTGGCATAGATCTCTATGGCCCTCTTCCGACTACTCCTGCTGGAAACCGGTGGATTATTGTGGCAGTAGACCATCTGACTCGCTACACTGAAACATCACCGTTACCCTCTGCCTCTGCAAGAGACGTTGCTTTGTTCATTCTCAACAACTTGATTCTTCGCCACGGGACTCCGAAGGAACTGCTCAGTGACCGCGGACGCGTTTTCTTGAGCGACGCTCTCGAGGCCCTACTGAAAGAATGTCGCATCATTCATCGCACCGCTACTTCTTACCACCCTCAGACGAATGGCCTGACAGAACGCTTCAACCGTACTCTGAGTGACATGCTGGCCATGTACGTCAACGACGCTCATTCCAACTGGGACCACGTTCTTCCCTTCGTAACCTACGCGTACAACACTGCGATACAGACCACCACTGGATTCTCTCCCTTTTTTCTTCTTTACGGGCGCGAGCCAACCTGCACAATGGACGCGCTTTTTCCCTACCGCCCTGATGTTTCTGAATCGACGCCACTCTCGGACGCCGCCCAGTATGCAGAAGAATGCCGTCAGCTCGCTCGTTCGCTCACAAAGGAAAATCAATGGCAACAAAAACACCATCGTGACACTGGTGAGGCGCCTTCATATACGCCCAACTCCCTGGTGTGGCTCTGGGTTCCTGCCACAACCGCCGGCCTGTCAAAGAAGCTTCTTGCTCGGTATCACGGTCCATACCGAGTGCTTCAAAAAACATC
Source organism: Amblyomma americanum (assembly GCA_030143305.2). Classification (NCBI taxonomy): domain Eukaryota; kingdom Metazoa; phylum Arthropoda; class Arachnida; order Ixodida; family Ixodidae; genus Amblyomma; species Amblyomma americanum. Next base: position 4,952 of record JARKHS020025461.1, read on the forward strand.
TCCTGTGAACTACGTAGTTGAGCCCGTTACGCCATCTGCGGACTTGCGTCGCCGTGGACGCGAAATAGTTCATGTGGACCGAATCAAGCCCTACTACGATCCGTCTGTCCTTTCGGCACCATGAGTCGCCAGGATGGCTCCTTCTCTGCCCGGGGGGGAAACTGTAGTGTGGTAATCTTCATCGATATAACCACTGACATGCGTCGCGTGCTGCCGCTCTCAAGGACGAAGAAGTTGTTCGCTGCCTTGCTCTTTCGCCACGCCTGACGCTTCGCTGCGAGTCTCCCCTGAGCGGCTGGAATCATCTGGGTTCACCGAATAAACACACCCCTACAATATATATATAATATATATATATATATATATATATGTGTGTGTGTGTGTGTGTGTGTGTGTGTGTGTGTGCGTGCGTGCGTGTGTGTGCGTGCATGCGCGCGCTCTGTCCACCACTCGATCGGCAGGTGGGTGAACAGCTTGCCACAAAAACAGGCTTCAGACAAGCACACAAATAAACAATCCAAAACGGCTAAGTGCGAGGAATGGCCACTCTAAGTGCTGCGCACCAAAAAAAAAAAAGAAAAAGAAACCAAGCACATGATGAATGGCTGATTGGAGTAAAGAATTGTCTGACGATACGTCCGATGTTCCTGTAGTCGAATTCGATTAACGGTACGACGGACGTTGCTAAAGTCACGTCCCGAATATGCCCGTCATGCTGCTTGATACGCGTGCATGGAGCACAGCTTTTGCGATTTTTGAGGAGCTGCAAAGAGAAGTTCGCCAATTCTTACATTTTCCACACTACCACAAATAGCACAGATCAGCGTCTTTACGCCCGGCTGCGCACAGCGAGCACCGTTGTCACTTGCAGAAGGTTGCATGCAAGCGACGGCGGTAGGCGACCCTAAAGCCCCTCTGTAGTTCATTGATGGGCTTTAGGCGACGCGACTCAGCAGAGGTACGCTTTCGCTCGCTGCCTTCGCTTCGCACTTAGAAAACAGTCCCATAATCTGTCACCTCGATATGCTAGTAACTTAACCAGCCGACTATAACTATATAACATTTTCTCCGTCTGCGCTTCTGCACCGACCACTGAATCGCGGATATATGTTTCATTTCATTTAGTTTACCCTCAGGGCTTTCGCATTACACAGGGGGGTATGTACAGGGGATCGAGCACTTGCGCCCGGCATAAGAAGCATAACATCGTGCAGAAGAATCCCTAAGAAATAAATTTTATGCTAGCTCCTGTTTACCGGCAAACAGAGGAAATAGGATGTCCATCACCTGTATCTTTAGATTTTGTCTCACAGCCATGGGAAAAAGTCATGCCGATTCTATTTGAGGCCTACGGTGGTGCGGAGGTGATGAACAGGTTAGCGAGTGTGCCGCGGCGACATCCACCGCAATGCACGGGGAAGCGATCGAAAAGCCAGAAGCGTGAACGAGCCACTTCTGGGTAAGCAGCGAGGCTGAGTAGTTTGATAAAGACTAGCCAAGCGCCCAGCCCGGAGCTCTGTCTTCTCACGAAGTTCGCGGGTCCGAAGTTGGCGCAAGCTGAACGGGTCCCGCTCAGCTGTCGTCATATAAGCGAGCAAAGATGTGGCGCGTGCACTGAACCTCGACTGGACAACACGGCTCGCCACAAGGAAAGCCGTGACGTTTATGAAGCGGGCTTCTGCACACAGCAGAAAATCACATCTGCCACATATGCAGAAAATCATATGCATATGTGCCTCATATGCATAAAGCCGTTGACATGCAGGATGAATCCGGGATGCAAAATGCACAAGATTGTGTTATGACGTAGTGAGGCACTCGCAGCGCTCACGAAAATCGCAAAGGTCGGTGTCATGACACCCGGCGGCGGCTGCCAGCAACGCGACGGACAGCAGAGATGTGTATTCGCTCGCTGCCTTCGCACTCCGGCTTAGTAAACAGACTCGTAATATATTGTCCTATTCTGCTCATATTTAAAGCAACTTATGACCAGCATTTAGGCTCACGGAAACTCTGCACCCATCTCTGTAGCGCGCAGCGGCCGGCATACTGGCCAGTGATCGAGTTCTAGCACCCAGAAAAACACGCATATGTTACTGTGTACAGCACTCGAAAATAATACATAAGAAAAGTCATATGCTAGCTCCGCTTTACCGGTGAATAGAATGGTCATCTTTAAAATTTTAAGAATCTGCCTCATAGCCATGATAAAAGCAATGGTACGTCAAATGTTTTAGGCCTACGGCTAATGACAAACAGCTATGACCAAGCCGACGGCGCTCCTTCCGAGGCGGTGGCGTACTTCACCACAATACACGGGGGATGAGCAACCGGAAGGCCGGAAGTGTGTATGAGCCACTTCCGGACAAAGACCGACCTTTTTTGTGGGGAGGACGTGAAAGGTGCCCTACTTGCAGTTTATACCTGCACATAGTGTTTAAATGTTCGCGGATTCGAACCTGGTGCGACCCGAAGGACGCCTGCTGAGCCATCTCCACAGAAGTGCATTTACAGCACCGATGCAGCGCGCAATCATCTTCCACTGGAGGATAACAGCTCGCCGTAAGAAAACAAGCTTCCAAGTTGACGAAGCGGATTTCGGCACTCAGCGGAAAAGCACATACGTTGGCTTGGAAATGGCAGGAGTAATTTTGGAGTTTGCACGCTGCAACAAAAACGAATTAAGAACGGCAGACGGTGAAACCGGAGTAGTACATGGTGTTTGTCATGCGCGTAGCAGAACAATTGCTGCGCTCTCGAAGTACGCGCGCCGAACTCCAATCACCCCATTCCGGGCAATGATGGTAATATTCTTGAACCAACTTACTTGTAACTATCGTCGTATATGGCACATCAAAGGAGCGCAGCGAGAACCAAATCGAGCTGGGCACCAAGCTAAAAGACGCCGATTAATGGAGGCGCTATGATAAAGACTGTTGCGCAAACAACAGCACGCAATAGAACGCTTCTCTCAGCTAAACTTGGGAATTGCTGGGGTTCATATTTCGCACAGAAATAGCATTTGTTCGGCAGAATTGTTTTATGCTACGTTTGTTTGGAGTGCTTGCCTGATTCGATCAGAAGAAGTCGGATATTGATTGATTGTAAAACATTTTATTCGCCGGGAAGAGCTTGGCAAGAGGCGCGGTGGTCGAAGTACATAGCCCTCGACGACGTCAGCCCATCCACCTTGCTTCTGTCACTCCAGCCGGTCTCCCACCGCTCGGAGAGGAGCTGTAACTAGATCACCCGGAGGTGGCTCTATTTTCAGTCCCACAGGATGTGATCGTAGGTAGCACGTTGGCCACAGTGTTTGCAGTTTGGGTTGTAAAGATCTGGATAAATGTGCGCGAGGAGTGATGGGGTGCGTATCGATCTCGTCTGTAGACGACGCCACGTAACCTCTTGTTCTTTAGTAAGTCTTTTGTCTGGAGGGGGGAAAATTCTCCTCTCTTCGGATATTCGCATCGTCTGCGGCGACGCGAAAACAAAACCCGCGGTTTTTTCAGCGATTGTCCCTGTGGCGCCATCTCGTTTTTCGACAGTGGAGATTGCTCAAATGAGGGGGGTGGAAGTTGTTTTGCGGGAAGTTTGAAGGCGCTTTTCAAATGCTTTAAATCAATTGCCAAATGCCAAATGTTTGGCCAAACGCCCAGTTTGGCCAAAACTCCACTAACTTTCAAGTTTTTCGTGAAAAAGCATCTTCAAACCTCTAGCAAAACAGCCCCACCGTGCTCCTTTGCGTAATCTACGCAGCCGAAAAACGAGATGGCGCAACCGCTGCAATAGCTAAGATAACGGCTTGTTTTGTTTCGTCGTCACCGCAGACGATGCGAATATCCGACTACTTCTGATCGAATCAGGCAAGTACCCCAAGCAAATGTGGTATAAAACAATTATGCCTACCAAATGCCATTTCTGTGCGAAATTTGAGCTCGAACAATCTACCCGTTTAGCTGTGAAAAACATTCTACTGCGCGTGTTTATTTCCGCAACTGTCTGTAACTCTACTCAAGTTGCGTTGTTAGACCCTAGCTTATTAGTGAATCACTGCTTCGCTTCAATGTTTACTAATGCCTTCGCAATCGTTACTCTCTTTAGGCATTATGCAGGAAACTGTGTTGTCACTGCGAATACCCTATTTAAGGGCAGAGCCGCAACTGCCGTCTTTATTTTTCAGCGCGACTAACGCATGATGACTGAGCTCAAACGTAACTTCAGTGATGCTCGACACTTTCGCTCTCACTTCCATTTCGAATGTCCCTCAATGTTTAGGCAACGGTACTGCTCCTGCCATCTGCGATGGGAAACGGAAACTACTGAAAACATTTGATGCCCTCCTTTCGTTGAGATGGCGCTGCCATCTAGATTTGAAACATCGAATAGTCACGGATTTGTGCAACTCTGCTGATGTCCGCAGCACTAATCACAACGCAGGAATGAGCTAGGGATACGTGAATTGAGGCTTCCGTAGCAATGTGGTCGTCGTGATGGGCGCCGTCTTCGTGGACGCCGTCGTCATGATCATCGCCGTCGTTGGCATCAGCCCAGGTTATGCGATCTGCAATTAGCCCTGTCCTGCTCGAGCCGGAGCGAACCTAACCCAGCTAATCTGTTAATCTAATCTTCTTCCGTGACCTTCTGCCAACCTCGCGTACATTTTCTTTCCCTTGGTATCCCGTCTATTACCATAACGGGCCGCTGTTTCTCGACCTCTAGTTCGCATTGCATGCATCATCCAACCTCGTTCCCTCTAGATTTCAGCTTTAGGTCATCATTAACTCGCGTTTGTTCTACTGTTAGACCATCGTGCGCAGTCTGAAACGACGTACAAATATGCAGTGATTCTGCCCTTTAACCAAAACTTTAGCACGCTTGAAACCTCTAATGAGTTCGAAAAGTGTGAAAAACCCAGAAAGCCTGGAACAAAATTATCGCCTGCCACTAGCATCGTATTATCACCGTGCTTCCGTCTTATTAATGCCGAATGTGTGTGGCGGCGGGGAAGCCTGTGATGTGACTGCACGATGTTGGGGCTGTTGTACTCCTGTGTAATCGGGAGAATAAATCTTGTTGGAACGCTACAAATGGCGACAAAACACGTAACAACGCTACAAAAAACGTAAAGTTATCACCGCTTCCCACCAGCTGCATCATCGTACCACTATTATGAGTGCTGCTAACCTCGCCTAAAGCTGAGCACGTGTCACTATGTTCGTGCAGCCGCCATTCCTGAGCTTCACACTCGCACACCGAGCTTGAAGCCCTTGCTATAGTTTGGGCATGTGAACATTTTCACCTGTATGTCTATGGACCTCCAATTTTAGTGGAGGCTTGTTATACATATGAAAGAAGCCAACAGCCACCGAAACCATGGATCAAAGGGGATGTTTTATTCTTTTTTTTTTAATTTGTGGTGTTTATCAATCGAGATTATTAGTGAATATTTTATTGCTTAATGATAACTGATTAGAAAAGGAGATTAAAAGACAGCCATGTGCCGCCGGTAGGAACCGAACCCACGATCTCCGAATTACGCGTATTACATACAGTAGGGAAAATCAAGGGGCTCGAGGTAGGTTAAGTTACATCTAACATAAATATCCCGAAAGCTGAATATTAGCCAGCTGCCGTCAAAGCTCCGTTCGTAGAGCACAGTACGCCATATACGCAGATCCTGAGTTCGGATCCCATTGGAGACGTGTTTTTTTTATAATTTCTCACCACTTAATTTTCAGTTATGACTTCACTGCTAATTTCCGATTAATAAGCTGCTCGAATAAAAAAATAAACATTCCCC
>JARKHS020025462.1:0-144822 GCA_030143305.2 Amblyomma americanum
CCTGAGGGAAAGCCGCCCAGGTATTTGCGCCTCTGCATTGAGCTCCCCGCAACACATCATCGCCAGGTGCCCTCTCACATCGTACGCTAGGATGCCCCACCGGCAATGGGGGCAAACAAACAACCACAGCTTCTCTGCAGCATTTTTTTTTTCCTCAGTTCCTGCTACTTTTTCATTTTAACTGCGGAGGAAACGAGACCTTTCTACCCCACCATCCCTTTTTGCCCATAAAAATCTTTTCTTTCATTTCGAGCCCACTGCATCAAACTTGCCAAGTGAAAGGACGCATTCATTCTCTTGCCTGTGGTTGACAGCCAGCTTCCCTGCACGACAAATTGATTCCAGACACTCACGCTTGGTTTCCGGCGAGACTGCAGTGCCTAGAGAGAGAGAGCTTGGAAGAGGCATAGTTGGCGTGCAGGGGGGAAACAAGTCTCGGGTTAAACAGGAGTGTTCCGCCACCGCCACACCCTTGCTCGCTGCCTGTGAAGAGCTCCCACGGAACGCTGACGATGTGCACACAGTCCAAGCACTCCCCTGGCTTTATGTAATGCTTTCTTTAGCGCTCTAAATGTGCGCCCAATCTACCTACACACTTTAAGCTAGCATGGAACTACTTGCCACGTAACCGTTTGATTCCCAGAATTGTTTCATTTTTAAACACAGTTAAACATTTCCTCTACAATATGATCTTACAGTCTCATTATAGTGCATGATAATGTCTGTCCAGCACTGGGACTGCAACTCAAAGGACTGGTCTCCTCCGAGTGAAGAACTTCACAAGACAATTTCACATGCACTCCTGAAGAAATCTTTAAAGCTTTTGCCAATATATTTGTTGCATTCCCTACAGCTACTGTCACACCCGCTTCAGAGAAAAGCACTGTGCAATGCAAGCTAAGCAGAACACAATTTAAAACAAGGCAACATACTACACTGCATTAGCCCACACTTCATGCATGCCCCTTCGTTACAGCTTAGCCTCGACACTGTCCCACATAACACTTCGCCTCAGCAATAATAAAGCTGCAAAAGCGTTACCACCTACAATGTTTTTCCTACTTAGCCCCAACAAAATCTGCATATGCCTACACTGGAAAAAAGATCTACAGTATCAAAACAAAGCACACCCATGTAAAGTGAAAACTTCATTGCAGTGCTAACAAAGTACCCCTTAATTGTGATCACCACACCCTTAACTTGTTCTCAGGCCTTATATTTGAAGTCAAACTCTGCAAAACCCAAAACTTAAAAAACCCTTTCTCCTGACTGTCCACAGAATGGTGCTCAAATTATGAATGAACTACCTCACCTAGCATTACTGCAATGCAAATCAATGATGTAAGCAAACAAATTCTACACCATAAGGGTGATAACTTTTTCACACTGATCTGTTGTCTTCAAAATCACTTACTACATAACTAGCTCCTTCTGATTTTCCTACTGGCAAACCATCAGAATGCTTGCATAAGTCCCTTTAATGTGGTTCGTATAAGAGTGCCTGCATAAAACTTGTCTGCATATTTTCTGGCTGAAAAGAATATGTGAAATTGTATGCAGTGATTTCAAATCGAGAAATACAAGTTTTAACGCATTGATTTCCCAACAACAAGACACAAAATAAGCTTTCTTCATACAAAATCAAATCACACAGTAAAGCCCACAGACAATGACAATATAAAAATGCACTATACTATGTTGGCACACTCTCATAATTTATGCAATGCCGAATCAAGCAGGAAAGCGCAAACCTAATGAAGACAGCAGTTTGGAAAGCCAAAAAGGCAAGACTGATAAAGCAGTTTCCTCGAAGTGAATGATATACAAAAATTAAGCGAAAGTCAGCCTGAAATGAAAGCCTCAGCAACTCAATTTTCTACAAGCTTCTGTTTTAGACAAGAGCCACGAACCTCAAGCCAGTCAGCCACAAGCTAGCCTAAAGAAGCCAGAGAGTGGCATGAAGGACAGACGCCCTTTATCTCCTACCCAACAGGACAACAGCATTTTGACCCATATTGACGAAGATGTCCGACAAAGCTGGCACATTTGAGTTTACACAAAAACCTGTAACAGTTAATGTCCCTGCTCAAATCTTCATGTACTGTGTCATGATAAATGACATTCTGCAAAGAATCTGCTCGAGCAAGCTGGTACAAGAGCATGCGAAAAGCCAGATACGAATTGGAGGTAGCATGTTGCCATAAGAAATCAATACGAAATCTATATGCTGCAATCTATCTGCCGAAGTGGCTATCACTGGCCTCTCAACAAAAACCACAAAAACGCACGTATAATAGGAGGTTTTTTTCCCATAATTAGCGTCCTAAATTTCCGCCTTATACTATTTGCGGACCCACACAAAAATTTTCGAAGTTGCTCGAAGTTTTGGTTTCATTATTGCGGCGTGGCTACAGTTTGGCTTTGCTATTGGTGCGTGGCTATGCCTTGGCTTCATTACTCTCGACAAACGACGTCACGATGTCGTTTCTTTGTTGTTGATCTGATGGGTATGCCGAGGGGTCGTGGTGTGCCGTGTGCCTGTTGACAATGCACGTGCTCGCATGTAAGCCACGCTTCGCGAAGTGGATGTTGGCGACTCGGTGAAGAGGCTGCTACGCAGCTGCGGCACTGAACTCGTGATTTCGGGTGGGACGATGTCACAACTACAGCGCCTTGATGTTTGGTAAGCAAACCCTTCAAGGATGCAGTTAAGCGGTGCTACGCAGAGTGGATGCGCTCAGGTAAGCCTGCAGTGACGCCAACTGGGCGGCTGAAGCGGGCTTCACCAGCCACGCTGTGCAAATGGATCGTGGACGCGTGGGCGGCCATCCCAGAAGGTCTTGTGGATCATTCTTTTAAGAAGTGCGGCATCTTGAACGCCCTCGATGGCATAGAAAATGAGCACATTTGGGATGATTTGTCAGACAAAGAAATGTCCGAAGAAAGCGCTGCTGAAGATGAAAGTGATTGAAGTGCGGGATGCGATTTGAATAAATGTCTTCTCTGAGCTTTCGTCACTCGTATTATACGCGGGTAAACTTTCTTTTTTCCATTTTGCGTCTCTTAAAGCTTCACCTCGTATTATATTCGGGTTCGCATTATATGCGGGTTTTACGTTAAGCAGCATGCTTCACGGAACTCAAGCGCCACATCTTTTCAAGCTAAACAAAGGAAGGAGCCTGCTTAGCCAACAAGTGAAACATCAGAAGCATCATACCAATGAAATCCTATACCTTACACCTGTCACTTGAGCAGCTGGCCGTGTCTTACTATAAAGCCAAGTTAATGACAACGACCTCTTTTGTGTTCAAAGTGCCGTAGGAATGGCTGGCCGCAGCAACAGCAACAAAAGTGCTAGCAGCAACGTGCCACAAAGCAACACATTATATCACAGTTTGCTGTGGAGGAACGCTACACTTGATAAGCCACCATCTACGGGTCGCCGATGGCGATGACAACAGAAGCAGTCACAGAACAGCCTGGTGCAGCACGCGTGCGAAACAGCGGGAAGAGGGGGCCGGTGGCCTACCTCCCGCAATTGCTGGTCGGCGACCATCTGAGCTCGGCGCTGTTCCATCTCTTGCAACAGCTGCTTCTCCATGTTGTGTCGGGCCTCCTCGACGCGGCGTCGCACCTCCGTTTCCATTGCCTCGCGCCGCCGCTCCATTTCTTCGGCCACCCGGGCGGCCACCGCCTCTTCGATTCGGCGGTGCATCTCTTCTTCCGTCCTCTTGGAATGGTCTGCATCACGCTGCCGCCTGCATACACACACACACACACACACACACAAAAAGAATGTCATCATGATCATCATCAGCTCAGACATGTCCACTGCAGGACAAAGGCCTTTCCCACTGGCCCCCAATTACTCCTGTTCAGCACCAGCTGTGGCCACCTTATCCCTGCAAGCTTCCTAATCTAATCCACCCACCTGACTCTATACAGTCTCCTGCAACATTTGCCTTCTTATGGAATCCACACTGTTAGCGAGAACTCGCCCAAACAGTGTTAGGCTTCGAACTTTTCTTTTACTATGCTGCAAGGCCTATTACCAACTTCTTCACTGACAGGCACCACACACGGAGTGAGTTGTGGCCTGCCGCCAGAGAACGACGCCAGGGGTGCCACAAGATCATCAGTTATATGCTCTCCGAATCATATGCCCTAGCCATGCCCATTTCCTTTTCTTGGTCTCAGGATATCACTAACCTCAATTTGCTCCCTAACTCACTCTGCTCTCTTCCAGTCTTTGAATGTTATGCCTTGCTTTCCCTTCCATAGCTCACTGCACTGTCTTCAACTGAAAAAGAAAATTAAATACTTCCAGTCTATGCATGTGTGAATGTAGGCACAAAATGCTTTGCAGCGGACATCATAGTGATACGAAATGGTATGTGAAGGAAACATGTCAGCACTACATCAGATATCAATAACATAAGCCTCCCAAAGGTTCATTTGCATGTCTCCATGGCTCAACAGTATGACCTATCAACATTAAGAGTTCTCGAAGTACTCGCTACCAATCAGCTACAACAGCTTTGACATGTCCAAGGCTGAACAAGTTTCAAAGTCTGCTGCAAATACTGCTTTAGATTCATCACTCGCAGCTCGAAGTATGCACAATGACAATTTACACTTCTCATTTAATGCAATTATCCAACAGGCACTCAAGGAAATGCTTTGAGCACATAAAGCACTCAGTGGTCAACTAATTCCAACACGACAAAATTGCACAATAGTTGGATGTTTAATGATTGGAAAAAAATGTCCTGTTCAGTAACAAATGCACCTTAACCGTCGTTTGCGACCAAAGGAAACGGACCAAAGGGAACAAGTCTGGCCCTCTGCAACTTGGTAAGCGATTTCAAGAATTAGTTCAGAATTTCTGTTCCAAAGCTTGTACAGAAGTACTGGATGATTCTTCTGTAGCGTAGTAGATCAACGTTATTCAAATGCACAGGTGTGCCAAGCTGAACAAATTTCCATTTGTCGCGCAATTCTGCAAGTGCCGGAATGGCCTGCATTTATGATTCCTGCATGGACACACAATGTTGCAGCTACAAACCTAAAAAAAGAGATTAATTTAAATGGTATAACTTTTTGAGTCTAATGTATAGCATCTGCTTTCAGTACTCAGTGGCTTCTCTTTCTTTCTGCTTACATCACTGAAACACTCGCACTTCAAGTCACAGAGTGTCAGACCCTGCTTAACAAGGGATAGTATAGACTCCTCAGGACTAATTAAATTTGGCCTGTATCGATAGGGTACCGTGGTGTAATCACTTAGAAGACCAAAAGCACCAGAAACAGAGCTTATACAAACTAGAAAACACCAGGAAACAAAATGCAGGTGCCGCCATCACCGGCCGATTTCACAAGTAAACTGCATGTGTTGACACAAATTTCTGGGCATGGATCTGGATGCTTGCTACATAGCCGTTCACTCAAAAATGATAGCAACTAGTCCTTTTTGTGGTAAACACCACATGTTGGAATCGGGCGGCGGGAAAATTACTCAGTTCAATTTTTTCACCCATAAATACGTCTAAATGCAGCTGTAGCTGTACAAACGTCAACATCCCCATAAGGAGTACAATAATAAATTTTTACAGACAACAATAAATGGAAGGAGTCCTTCTCGGCGTCCTTTTGAAGGGAAGGAAGGCATAGCACCAGCAGCCTCACCTTCCTTGTTTACTGGCTTGTTCAACATTTGCAGCGCTCAAGCATTTGGCCTCTACATTTGTACCTCTCTCTCTTTTAAGTAGTCTGGTTTACTCTCATGTTCAAGTAGTGATCATGTCAACTTTAAACTGCAAGACATTTTAGTGTTGCTTTCTAGACACTGTGTAAAGGCACAGACAAGATGGGAAAAATGTGCACTTCAAAGCGTATGCGATCGGTACCCTAGCCTTAACAGGCCATTGAGGGTTGCTCTATCTTTGTTCTTAGCAAAAATTGATGGTATGGCTCTCTCTGATTCAATGCTGAGAAAATATGGCTTGAAAATTTCCCCGCCACTTGGTTCAAACTTTTCACATCAAAACTGAAAAGGACTCCTTGGTCACCATTTAGAAGGGAATGCCAGTGCAGCCTAGCCTCACAGATCTGCGCCTATAAAGCTGTCTTGACGCACTGCCGTTTACTTGCAGCAATGGCGAGTGGTAGCGACACCTGTATTTCATTTTTTGGCCTTTTTTAGCTTAATAAAGTGTCTTTTCAGCAAAGGTAGAGTCTCTATCATTTGAATGCAGAAATCTATCAATACAAACAACTTTGATTTCTCCTCAGAGTCCCTTTAATCTGAAAAAATTCAGCACACGGCCAAAGCATTGTTGCACCACTACAGTAAGTGGTAAAGAAGACTCGGACACAATAGGTTGCAGTTACTCAACAATTATTGATGTTAATTCAAGAAAAAATGAAGCCGCCACAGTAGCTCATTGTTTATGGTGCTTGGCTGCTGACCCGAAAGATGTGGGTTCAATCCCGGTCGCGGCGGTCGCATTTCAATGGAGGCGAAATGCTACAGGTCCATGTGCTGTGGGATGTAAGTACATATTAAAGAACTCCGGGTAGTCAAAATTATCTTGAGCCTTCCACTAAGCCATCCCTCATAACACGAACAGTTTTGGGATGTTAAATCCTATAAAACAATCAAGTGATTTAACACATGCATGACGCTCGACTAACCTGACTAAAGTATAATTCAATGCAACGAAGCAAGCTTGCACGAATGTAGCACATAACGCCGCCGAAACTCTGCTCCCTAAGCCTCCGCAATGGTGTGAGCTTCCACTGGCACGATGCCAACGTTCACCACAGCACAAGGCCACGCGCATTTATGTTACCTCAAACCATAAAGAAAACTGTAAAAAGAATGTAAAAACAACACCTTGCTCCCAAGAACCAGTGCTATTTTTGTTTTTCATACAACACTGAAAAGCATTATGTCCTAGAGACAGATTCCTTAAAGAAAATGTATGATTCTTGCTCACACTATGGACATAATCATTAGTTTCATGCTATAAGATTGTCCTATTTAGAATGCATGTGCATGTACTGTCTGCTGTTAAATGTTTAAAGTTTGAATGGCTTAGTGGACTGTAAACTTTTGCAACAAATTACCTGTCCAGCTGCATTTTCCTTCTCAATAAAGGCATGTTTTTGCGATTTTTGCTGCTAAGGGCAATAAAGTGTGTTTTGGCCTCATAGTCCTTCAGAACAAAAGGCATTATTCAAAAATGCTTATTCAGCTTCCTTTTTATGCATTCCGCACCTGTGAACTCCAATACGCTGAAAAACACTGAAGTAAAAGCCTAAATTTACCAACACTCATTGAAAGACACAAACAGCACTTTTATCACTCCAAGAGTTTTTGAAATTGTTACATTTAAGAACAGAACTGAACAACCTGGCTAACAAAGTTGCTGCTGCCTTTGAAGCAAACTGAAAAACTGCTCACAGCGTTTCCTGGACTGCTTTTATTTTACAATCAGCAGTTAAACACCAAATAAGAATGGAAATGAGTGTCACCTTTGCCTACTTTGCTGGAGATACTTTTGCATTCAACTTTGCTATGCTGTATTTTCAGCATAACTGTGGAAGTCTAATGATCCTTAAAGGTACCTTCAGCATATTCAGAAGCCTAGTAGTCCACACACTACTCTTCACCTACTTGTTCCAGTTTAATTATTTCAATTTAGAAGTTACACTTCCACACTAGACTGTTCTGCCAACACAACATAAATGACCTAACATAAAAGCCAAAAGCCTTATGCATTAACATTTCCCCACTTCTATTGCACAGGACACTTGTTTCAAAATAACACAACCTTTCTTCATTGCACTGCATTTTTGGAAACACCGCTACTACTGTTACACGGGAGACTTGTTTCAAAATAGCACTCAAAACTTTTGTTTACAACCCTGCATTTTTGGAAACAGACAGAACTCAGACATGGGTTGACAAATAAGGTAATTCTTTACCCAAATTACATGACCACAGATGGCACATGCTCAAAAAGAGCCACAACCCCCTAGACCACAGGCCCAGCAATTAAACTGAATGACCGTGACGTCAGTGTGAGATTTGTGAACTACAACACACTAATAATAGCGCCGACACCTTCTGTCTCACAAACGGTAACATATACCACCACCAGTGAAAAAGCCTCAGAACGGAACATCCGACTGCTATATAATGCCAAGAACTGCAAATAACAAAAAATGTCAAGTGACTGGTTTATCACACCCCCTGTAAGACAACCAGAAGATGATAAGGAGCCTGAGCTCATCATCACCATCAAAAGTCTAACTACATTCACTGCAGGTCAAAGGCCTCTCCCATATCTCTACAATAAAAGGGACTCTTGGGACAAATTAAGTTGGCCTGTATCGACAGACTACAGCATTCTATCGACCAAGAGACAACTCTCCATGAAAACAGAGCTTTAATAGGCTAGAACAGACCGAAAAAATGAAATACAACTGCGGCATCACTAGCCAAGTTTGCAAACTTCCTAATCTCCAGCCACAATTCTAAATGGAATTAGTAGTAAGCATATATAAATAAATAAATAAATCTCGCAAGTAAAATGCATGTGTCGACACAGATTTTTCAGCGTGGACCTCAAAAGCTCCGTTACATCCCATTCACTTCTAAACATTGGCAACTTGTCCTTCATAGAGACGTCACAAATTTTAACTGCTTGGCGCAAAGGTCTGCAAATCCAATTTTGTTGGCAATAAATGCGTCTTCTACTGCTGGACAAATGTCAACACGGCCAAAAAGAGCCAGGGAATCAATTTTTATTGAGAACAAAAATTGAATAGACTTGTCCTCAGTGTCCCTTTAATGCTGTCCTGCGCCAGCTGCAGCCACTCTATCCTCACAAACTTTACCTCCTCCACTCACCTGACCTTCTGCTGCCCCATGCTACGTTTGCCTTCTCCTGGAATCCAGCCAGTTACACTTAATCACTATCACCTATTGCCTTTGTATTAAATGCCCTGCACATGCCCATTTCTTCATGATTTCGACTATACTCTGTTCCATACATAGTAGCCAACATTGCGGAGGCTGTTTTAGGGTTTTAGGGGGGTTTAATGTCCCAAAGCGACTCAGGCTATGAGGGACGCCATAGTGAAGGGCTCCGGAAATTTCGACCACCTGGGGTTCTTTAACGTGCATTGACATCGCACAGTACACGGGCCTCTAAAATTTCGCCTCCATCGAAATTCGACCGCCGCGGCCGGGATCGAGCCCGCGTCTTTCGGGTCAGCAGCCGAGCGCCATAACCAGCCATAACCACTCAGCCACCGCGGCGGCCCACTGCGGAGGCTGTGGAAGTAGTGAGTCCACGAAACAATATTGCTTGCCACACATCAATCGTTCTCAAAGCCTCGGTCAGTGTTTGGAAGAAAACAAAGGGCAATATAAGACAATGTGCGAGCATTGAAAATGACAGTCAACACTGTGAGGTGCTCGGTGTTCGCAGCTTCTGGCAATAATTTTCACTGAGTGTGAACTAGTTTTTAGGCATGGATGGAGTCGGAGCGATTTGCCCTTCCAGCTGCGTGTCATACCGCCACATGTCATTATTACTTCTCGAATTCTTGATGAGTCGCATGACAAAAATGTATTGAGAGGTAAAACGAAGTGCAGGAGGTCGCCAGTCATGATACTCAAGATCTGCCGCAAAGAAATATGCTTGTGCTCACTTTGGTTGCATGACGAACTACTTCTTGGGCGCAGACTTTACCTGCGTGAACAGGCACGCCAGTTTTAACAGCGTTGCCTGCTATGTATGAAATGGACTAATACATAAGGTACCATTAACTTGCATTTCTTCCTTCTTCATATCTCTTAACGTTCATCTATAATTTTCCTTTTCATAACGCGCCCAGTTATCCTCAATTTATGCTCAATGCTTCTCGCTAGCTTCCATATTTCTGCCCCATAACACCTGAGAACACCTGCCAAATGCACTCCACCCCATTCTAATTCTTGTTGGTTCTTCCTCATGGTCTATACCTGTGGGCACTACTTATCCTAAGTAGATGCACTTCCTTACCACCTCCAACGCTTCGCTGCTTATTGTAAACTGCTGTTCCTTTCCAAGAACGCTGAGCATTACGTTAGTTTTCTGCATATTAATTATTAGGCTCATCATTCTGCTTTGCCTGTCAAAGTCCTTGATTATTCTTTGCAATTCCCTGAGTTATTAAGGTAATTTCATCCGCAGCTCGCCAATCACTAAGGTATTCTCCATTAACTTTTATTCCCAACCATTCCCGATGCAGATCTCAGAATACCTCCTGTAAACATGCGGTGAATAGTACTAGAGAAATCGTGTCTCCCTGCCTGATACTCTTCCTTACTGGGGTTTTATTACTTTCTCTATGACTACGATATTTTCCAGCAATTTCACATGTGCCTCTTCTACACATTGAACCAACAATGCCTGTACAACTGCTGAAGTTTCAACTGAGTCAAATGCTTTCTTGTGATCTATGCAGGCTACATATAGGAGTTTGTTATTTTCTGCGTATTTCTCAATCACCCGATTGATAGTACGAACAATGTCTACAGTCGAGCAGCCTTTACAAAAGCCAGCCTTTCCTTCGAATGATTCAACCCCAATAGTGCTCAGAATCTATTAGTACTAACTAGCCTTAGTAAATACCCTGCAGGCAGCAGACAGTAAGCTGATTGGTCTAATTTTTCACGTCCTTCCAAATCTGGTAAGCTCAAGGTCATGAGGCATTGCATATGCAGGGTGACTAGTTTTTCTAGCAAAATCTCGCCACCACCCTTTAGCAGACCTGCAGTTACCTGACCCTCACCAGCTGCTTTCCCCTTTGGATTGCTAGCAAGGCATTCTTTGCTTCTTTTAGTACAATCTCCCCAGCGTCAGACCTGCAGTTACGTGATCCTCACCGGCTACCTTCCCCCTTTGCACTGCTTATAAGGCATTCTTTCGTCACCATTAACGGGATATCCAATTTCTCTGAACCACTTCTTTCGTGATTATAACCCAGATTATTTCGGCTTCTGTAGAGATCTGTACAGAAATCCTCAGCTACGTCAATTGCACTATCCATCGCTCATCACCAATTACATCTGCACAACTTCCTATCAAGAGTAGGGCTCATTCAAGGCAGCAGAACAGGAGTGAGCTAAACTCTAAGTTCTCAGTCCAGCCTTTGTTTGGCAATGACATAATGCACTGGCCAAGCTGAACTCATGCGCACAGGAGTTGGATAAATGCATTTTGCAACTGCAAACTACAAAATGCTGAAAATACTAAACTCAAAGCCTAAATTTACTGCTGCAATGGCATTTGAGACTCCAAATGGCATTCAGTCTCAATAGAGGTCAATAGAGCTCCACAATTTTAGAAGGCAGTTGAAAGGTTCTAATTCTATTGCCATATTTCAACATTACTGCTGCCAAGTTTCACCTGAGTAACCACTACAAATCCTTTGAAATATACAGGATACCTTTGAAAGGAATATTAACAAGTGTTCATAACAAGACTCACAACGAAAGCCTTCAGTTTCTTTTCAAGGATTGGTGCTATTACACAGATGGGCTCAGAAACTCGAAACACGAAAAAAATGCAGCTAACAAACTAGAAGATGACCACCGGAGCCACCAAGTTGTGCAGCTGCATTGGGCACAGAAATAAATAAAAAGCTGGTACACATAATATATTCAAATCTGTTGATATGGAGCACGCATTTCCTCATAATAATAATTGGTTTTTGGGGAAAGGAAATGGGGCAGTATCTGACTCATATATCTTGGACACCTGAAAGGCACCGCAAGGGAAGGGGTAAAGGAGGGAGTGAAAGAAGAAAGGAAAAAAGAGGTGTGGGACAGCTCCAACCCAGGAACTCCAGCCCGACCGTGGCGGCTGCGTTTTATGGAGGCAAAACGCAAAGGCACCCCCGTGTGCTGTGCAATGTCAGTGCACGAAAGTTTCGTTTTCCAAACGAAGGCAAGAAGAAGCTGCGCAAGAAGATACATACACTCATACTTTGAAGGTATTTAAATGTCTCAAATGTCTTCAACCAAATGCCACTGAAAAACATTGTGTAGCAGCGCACCAGATTAGCATTTGAGTCAAATGACATTTGGTTCGATGACATTTGAAATGCCCGTGTAGCACAGGCATAAGCAGTAGAGTGAAAACCATTTACCATAAGCTGCAGACTCTTGACAATGTTTCTGTGCACACACCTAGAAGCTCTGGTAACTAATACGTGCACCAATGCTTTAAATGGCCCTCTTTCATTCCTTAACAGATTTTCTCCTGCACCTGCTTCTGTATGTGCTCCGGTTCTAAGGCAATGACTCAATACATTGTGCATTTTCTCAGGCCTCGGAAACTCCACCTAATCACATTCACAGCATTACTATCACCTTGAAGAAAAGATGACTATAGGCATACATGCGGTAGACCTGATGGCAACCATGCCTGATAGTGTCAACGGTTCTTATACAGCACACAATTCGTGCTAAACTTCACTTCAAAACCCCACTGCCGAATACTGTACTGTACTTAAGTCCAATCTGGACGCGCATGGTAAGGCTCCGCACCAAAACCTGCCAAGGCAGTGGCCGAGGTCACAGCACAAGGCCTAGCTTCGCGATCACTTGCCATTTCACAGGTTGAATGTGAATCGAGATGCCAACAGAAGCAGCTCGGTCCTGTCAAATTTGACTTTCAATAAGACTACCTGCACGACTGTAGTGTGGATCAAGAAGTGAAAGTGCTCGTCGGAGACATAACACTCACCTCTGGCGCTCGAAATCGGATCCTCTGTCGCCTTCCGACGACCTCTTCACTTTGCGCCTGGCCGAGTCCAAAAGGCCGTCGATGTCGTCGCTGCTGCTGCTCGACGCCGACGATGACCGCTTCCTTCGCCGCATGAACAGACCGAATACACGCGGTCAGAACAGTTGCGTTACTACAACGCGTGAGTAAAAAAATGAACTGTCGAGCTCCTACTCACAGAAAACCGTGCTGGCTTCATACGTCCGTATGGCATACGCAACCTCTGGGCGCTTACGTAGCTATTAGCAGTTGCACGTGTCAAACAAGAGAAAACTCACATTTCGACCGCGAGCAATCGTTACAGCAAGCACAAAAATGTTAAGACAGCAAACATGCTTAGCGACCCTCAAATGGAGAGTTAAAGGAGTGATGCCCGACGAGGCACATATCTGTGTGAAAATCCTCAAGATTGACCAACTAGAAACTCCAGCATTAGGTGGAGACCACGAAAAGAAGTAAGAGGCATGAAAAAAGGCTCTACCTTGGTCTGCGGTCGTTGAATTTAGCCCCTGCCCTGCTGACGCTGTCGCGGCTCCGTCCCCTAGAGTGGGAGCGCTTCCGTGGGCGCTTGTTTTTATGCCGAACTAGCTTTGGGGACCGACTCCTGCTCCTGCTGCGAGATCTTCCCATCGTGAAAGGCACTGGACTGTTTAACACACGGCGTATTTCAGTGCAGAAGGCGAATTCCAAGAAATATGCGACAAGCCTACGTTAGAGGATGCCGACCTTACGTAAGAAGTAGAAAGCTAACAACCAAAACGAAGGCTGCCCATGGTTGCTGAGACTGATGCTCGGTTGGCTCGCCTTAGGCTACCCAGATTCGCAGAAGAAAAATTCAACGTTGCACTTTTTACTCAATATTTAGTAATTAATAAGATTGAACCAGACAAACTTCAGCAAATATGTATTTCGAATTGTGCGCAGTTTGTATAACGTCCGCCCTAATGTGCTCAAGTCCTAAACATTTCGGCGCGAAGTTTAAATCAAAATCTTGAGTCGGCAATGACCCCCTCCAGAGGGTTGTGAATCCACGGAGCTGTGCTGACGTGTCTCGCATGGGCTCCCGCCTCGAAGCCACTTTTCGGCAGAAAGAGTCAGCCTTCGGGCTCGAATATTTTGGACGACATCCGGGCCATTGTCCAGTGCCTGCTGCAGCCGGATTTTGCCAATCTACGGACACCTAGGCATATTGCCGGCTGACTGCCGGCCTAGCCATCGAGCTCGACCTAGCTCGTCACCTCTCCGCCGGGAACTGAGCGCCCAGGGACCCGCACAGATGGAGTACGCCGTGGAAGGCGAGAAAATATCACCGTCGGAGCTCGAGGCCGGAAAATGGGAAACCATTCTTCGTTACCGCGACCGACAACGAGGCCTGAAGAATAAAGGGCCCGCATCAACCGACGACGAGCCTGCGCAGGGGCACGGCCAAGGCAAGTCTAATTCCAATTTTCCATCGCGAAAGAACGGGAAGAAGCTACTTGCACTCAGCAAGAAAGCCCTTCTCCCGCGCTTACCGACCGACGACTACAAAATCGTCTGCCGACCACAAGGTTGGAATCTGAGGGACTTTGCGCCCGGACTACTACTCTTCTGCGCCTGCGAGGTGGCCAGGCTGCCGTATGATACGGTGAAGAATGAAGACATTATCAGAGTCAATACGGCCAACAACACCTTTACGCTATGCACGCCCGATCGTCAACGGGCGACTGCATACGCCAATATTGAAAAACTGAACCTCCAAGATCAAACCTACAACGTAACGTCGTACGTGGCGGCGCCCGAAGACTCGGTAAAAGGGGTCATTTACAACGCCTACGCGGGAGACTCGCCCGAAGCGGTTCGCCAAGGCTTCGGAAACCGAAACGAAGGAATAGAAGTTGTGGATGCCCGAAGGATCGGGAAATCCAGAACAATACAAATCACCTTTTTTGGAAAGAAGCTACCCAGCCAAGTAATCTATCAGTGCGGCGTCTTTCGGGTCCACCCCTTCAGGGAGCAACATGAGGTATGCTACAACTGCAGGAGAGTAGGACACCGGGCCGATGTCTGCTACAAACCTACAACGAACCTTTGCCGCCGCTGCGGAGAAAATCACTCGCCTCCACCTGAGGGAGAACAGCCAACCTGCCAACCCGTATGCATCGTCTGCAACGGGGGCCACAACACAGGCAGCCGGAACTGCAAATTCCGGCTGATCAACAAGAACAAACAAGGAACGCCCCATGGCAACCAGACACCCAAGCAAGGGGACAACGACTCATCACTACACGGACACCAGTCTAGGCCCAGGAAGAAGGAACACGGTGCTACCGGAAAAGGAGGAAGCCACAGCCGGAACAACTCCAGCTCCTTCCCGCCCCTGGGGAACCCTGCAGGGAAAGACAAGAGGAGCTCAAGCCGCGGACGCAGCGATAGCCGCTCCAATAAAAAGGTGAGCTGGCCAGCAGAGGCCTCCCAATCTATTGACGCTCGAGAGAAGGAGTTTCAGATCCAACTACAATCCCGAGACAGAGAAATTGCCAGCCTTAAAAAAGAGTTGGCTGACATTAAACGCCTGTTACAAGCGCATCAGGTACAGAATGCCACTGCGGCTAGAATGCCACCCACCGCGTCCCAGGATTCGACCAATAATGCGATGGAAACAGACGCTATTTGCCACACTCCCTCCAACGCGTCCCAGTCTTCAGCCCATAACGCGACGGACACAGACGCCAGAATAGCAACTAAAAGACCGCACCCTACAAAAGAAGGCGAGGAATCCAAAAGAAAGGCCGAGGCTTCGGAAGCCGACACCCCGCAGCCGTCGAAAGCGCCTACCAAACTCAGGGCAGACATCAATACTCTGTCAGAGAGAACTAGCGCTATATCAACAGAACAAGCTACCTTCCAAGGCCTCGTTACTACCAAATTTGCAGAGATAGATATTCGCTTTGCAACACTAGAGGGACAGGTATCCCAAATAGCCACCTGCATGCAGCAAATAATGGATAGGCTTACAACTATCGAGGCCCGCCTACCCCCCACCGTGGATCTGTCCACGACGCCACAACCATCTATAACCCAACATGGCACCACGCCAAAAATTTGAAATTTGGCAATGGAACTGCAGAGGCTTCCGCCGCAAGCGGGCCCACTTGCAGCTCCACATCCAACAAGCACCGTCTGTTCCAACCCCAGACGTGATTGCATTGCAAGAAGCTAGCGGCAGGGCTACACTGCCAGGCTATAAAGCATATCTGCCACCTCATTATGATACTAGTAACGCAGCCGGCTCCTTCACAGCCACTCTGGTGCATAGAAATATCACCGCAATTCAACATTTTATAAATGATTCGGAAGAAGATTACACCCTACTTGAAATAGTACCAAGGCAAAAAGGAGGCTCAAATCTCTTCATCCTTAATGTATACAACCCTCCCAGAAACAAAGGCAATGGACTTCCACACTTGTTGATAAACACAGTAAAGCTGGCTGCTAGGGCTCAACTATTAATTGTGGGAGACTTCAACGCTCAACACCCAGCATGGGGATATACCAAAGCAACTCCGAAAGGGAACCTGCTCTGGCAAATCATACAGTCACTAGGGCTCACAACGCTAATCAACCCGAGCGACCACACACGCATGGGTAACAGTGTATGTGTAGACACATCTCCAGACTTATCCCTCTCTAAAAACGTCAAGGACGCAAAGTGGGTCAACACCGGGCAAAACCTTGGCAGTGATCACTTCATCCTTAGCATCACGTTCCCCACGACAAAACTTAAAAACAAAGCAAAAGAAATACGAACCACGGATTGGGACAAGTTCAGGCAACTTCGCGACAAAACAGCTCCAAAGGAGATCTCTAACCTTAGCGACTGGGTTATCTCCCTGAATGAGGATGTCAGCTCCACTAGCGTTGTGGTGCCAGTTGAGAAGGAGGAGCAGATTGCAGACTCAAAACTGTTACACCTGTGGCAGGCACAAAAAGGCCTCCAAAAACGCTGGAAGCAGCAAAAACACAACAAGCGACTACGCAAAAAGATTGCTGAAATCGAGAGGCGAATCGAGGAACATACACTTACTCTCCAAACACAACAATGGAACCAAATATGTGAAAGCGTCAATGGACAGCTCGGAAATAAGAAGACATGGCATCTTCTAAGACACCTGCTCGATCCAGAACAAACACGTCCCGTGCAACAAAGTCAACTGTACAGACTCATACATAAATATGAGGGTACAACTGAAGACCTAATCAAAGAGCTAGCAGAACGTTATCTAAACACGGATGATAGTACCACACAACCAGACTACCGGGGGACTCCTAATCCAAATTTAGACGCAGACATCACAGACGCAGAGGTCTGGTACGCAATTGGAAAACTGCGGACAACATCTGCGGCAGGACCAGACAAAGTTACAAATAAGACTCTCAGGAACTTAGACGCAACGTCGATCGCGGCGGTTACAGACCTTATGAACAAATACTGGCATGCAGGCAACATACCACCAGAGTGGAAACACGCGAAAATCACTTTTATTCCTAAAGCGGGTAAGAAACTCAGCACTGAGAATCTACGGCCAATTTCATTAACTTCATGCCTAGGCAAACTCATGGAGCATGTCATCCTCAATAGGCTCCAAAACTATGCGGAGGACATGAACCTCCTACCTGAAACAATGTTAGGATTCAGGGCCCAACTATCTACCCAGGACATTCTCTTGCAGCTTAACAAGGACATAATTGAAGCTGACGAGGGAACAGGAACGAAATCAATATTGGGTTTAGACCTTGTTAAAGCTTTCGACAACGTCACCCACAAAGCCATCTTGACAAACTTGTCAGAAATCAACCCCGGAGAAAGGACGTACAACTACATCCGATCCTTCCTCACTAACAGAACAGCAGTGATAACGGTCGGAACAATAGAGTCTGCCCCAATCAAACTAGGAAGTAAAGGAACGCCACAGGGCTCCGTCCTGTCCCCTTTCCTTTTTAACCTCTCCCTCATCAAAATTCCCCCCAAACTGGCACAAATACCAGACCTACATCACACGTTCTATGCAGATGACATCACACTTTGGGTAACCAAAGGATGCGAAGGCTACATAGAAGACACACTCCAAGCAGCAGTGGACATCATCGAGGCATGCGCATGGGATTCCGGCCTCACTTGTTCTGAGCAAAAATCTGAACTCTTCGTGATCCGTCGTAAACAAAGCGGTAGGCGTACCACGACATCCCCCCCGCAAATAAACGTCTATGTTAATGGACGATCTGTCAAAGAGGTACAGACCATGAGAATACTGGGGTTGTATTTACAAACAAATGGAAAAAATACTGACACACTCACTAAGCTAAAACGCACGGTAGAAGCGACGGCGCGATTACTCCGCCGCATAGCTAACCGCAGACAAGGGGTGAGGGAAAGAGATTTATGCCGCCTAGTGCAGGCCTTTGCGCTGAGCAGGATACTCTATGCCACCCCTTATCTGAAATTTTCGAAAGCAGAAAAGGACAAATTGGATAGCATGATACGGCAGGCCTATAAGGCTGCGTTAGGACTCCCACTAAATGCCTCAACCGAAAGGCTTATGAGGTTAGGAATACATAACACCTACAATGAACTGAAAGAAGCCCATTTAATGGCTCAAACAGCGCGATTAGCCAATTCCAGAACTGGCAGGAGTATTCTTACCAGGCTCGGAATTAACTTTCAACCTACGAATAACGATGCTAAAGTAGACTTACCCCGCGCCTATAGGACGGCCCTACTAATCAAACCACTCCCCAAAAACATGCACCCCTTACACCATGAGGGTAGAAGACAAGCACGAGCCAAAGCCTTGTATAGGAAATACAGACAGTGTGCTGCAACACTTTATGTAGATGCGGCAGAATACAAAAATACCAATGCCTTTGCAGTTGTGGTTGTGAACGAGAATGGTGACCACATCGTCTCGGCGACAATCAAAACGAAATCCTCTGAAACGGCAGAAGAGGCGGCTATAGCCCTCGCCCTAGCACATACCCAAGGGAGCATCATCCTCAGCGATTCCAAAATGGGTATCAATAATTTCGCTAAAGGGCGAATTACAAACACCTCCCTTAGAATCCTTAACGCAACCAAATTCTCACCAAATTATTCCGAATTGATATGGGTCCCAGCCCATTCGGGGAATCCGGGGAACGAGGCAGCCCACAATAAAGCCCGAGGTTTCGTCGACCGGGCAGTGGATGAGTCTGGCTCCCTGAATTTCACGAAGGACTCAATGATCACATATCATGATCTCACCAATCATTTTAAACTAGAGAGGAGAATTTTCCCCCCTCCAGACAAAAGCCTTACTAAAGAACAAGAGGTTACGTGGCGTCGTCTACAGACGAGATCGATACGCACCCCATCACTCCTCGCGCACATTTATCCGGATCTTTACAACCCAAACTGCAAACACTGTGGCCAACGTGCTACCTACGATCACATCCTGTGGGACTGCAAAATAGAGCCACCTCCGGGTGATCTAGTTACAGCTCCTTCTCTCGAGCGGTGGGAGACCGTGCTGGCTAGCTCTGACCCCAGAACGCAAGTTTTGGCGGTGGAGTGGGCTGACAAAGTCGTCGAGGGCTATGTACTCTCGACCACTTAACGCGACTTCTTGCCAAGCTCTTCCCGGCGAATAAAATGTTTTACAATCAAATGACCCCCTCCAGACAAAAGACTTACTAAAGAACAAGAGGTTACGTGGCGTCGTCTACAGACGAGATCGATACGCACCCCATCACTCCTCGCGCACATTTATCCAGATCTTTACAACCCAAACTGCAAACACTGTGGCCAACGTGCTACCTACGATCACATCCTGTGGGACTGCAAAATAGAGCCACCTCCGGGTGATCTAGTTACAGCTCCTTCTCTCGAGCGGTGGGAGACCGTGCTGGCTAGCTCTGACCCCAGAACGCAAGTTTTGGCGGTGGAGTGGGCTGACAAAGTCGTCGAGGGCTATGTACTCTCGACCACTTAACGCGACCTCTTGCCAAGCTCTTCCCGGCGAATAAAATGTTTTACAATCAATGACGTGCTGAGAGCCGGCCGGGAGGCACCCCCTCCTAATTGCTGCCTCCCTACCGTGAGGCCCCATGATGACGGGAATAAAATTCATTCATCGAACCCGACCGCGGCGGCTGCGTTTCGATGGAGGCGAAACGCTAAGGCGCCTGTGTGCTGTGCGATGTCAGTGCACGTTAAAGATCCCCAGGTGGTCGAAATTATTCCGGAGCCCTCCACTACGGCACCCCTTCCTTCCTTTCTTCTTTCACTCACTCCTTTATCCCTCCTCTTATGGCGCGGTTCAGGTGTCCAACGATATATGAGACAGATACGCCATTTCATTTCCCCAAAAACCAATTATTATTATTATTATTATTCATTCATTCAATGACGGGTGCCGTAGTGGATCACTCCGGACTAATTTCCAGCGCCCAGGGCTTTGAAGTACATTGCATCGAATAGCACACGGGCGTGTTTTCATTTCGTCTCCACCGAAATGAGGCCCATGTACTGGTTAAGCAGTCAAACGCCACAGTCACAGCCACCCAGGGGGAGAAATTAATTGCACTTTCTTCGGAACGTTAGCTGAGGGAGGAACTTTCTCAGAGTGAACGATGTCAGCGTAGTATGTAGTAACCAAAAACTCGCCTCCGCTGACCTCAAAGACTCACTCACCTCGCCAGTAAACGTGACATATCACAGCTCGCTTAGACAGCAAATGCGAGAAAGTAGCCACTTCGGCAGCAAAGGTAACAAAGCTAGGCGCCTAGTGATCAGTGATCTCAGTGATCACTTTGCAAGCTCAGCAAGCAGTCAGATGTTTACATGCCTGGTGCACTGCTTACGTCACGCATGCTTTACCTGTACCACCTTATAACAGGCTTACGGCTTTATGACAGGTGTGAAGAGGATATATATTAGATGACTGTTGCTGTATATGCACCTCAAACTCGTGCCTGGTGGAGCACCATCGCTTTTTACGTTAATGTTCTCATTCATCAAGGCCGCTTTTTAGCTTTTTTTTTTACAGCGACAGCTATTAAGGCCATTAAGGCCACAGGTGCAACGCGCCATGCTGATTTGGGAGGTCGTAGTGATGTAATGCGTGGTGCCATAGCAGCGCGCCATGTTGATTGGTCCGAACGCTTTGACTACTCGTAACGTCACGGGCTCTCCCGCCGGTCGCAAGCCTAGGTTGGATAGATGAGCTATATATATATACACACATTAGGGTGCGTTTTTATCGTGAAGACTTTCAAAAGTTTCCCCGCCTCAACCGCTAGCTCATTTGCGGTGAAACTGCACATAGAGCTTTCGTATTATGGTAACTTTTGTATCGTAGCAATTTTGACAACGGTACTTACTGAGTTGAGCAGTGCATGATGTGAAAACGTAATCGTCTACGTAGAGATCGGCGAACCAAAACCCGCAGACGACGTTTTTTAGCTGAATGGTGGCAGTGGCGTCATCTGTTTTCGGCAGTCGAAAGCGTCACAAGGCCGCCGAGACGAGCGTTGCAAGAAGCGCGGGTCCTTTGAATATGCCAATCCGGTCGTTTCGTCTGCTTCAACTAAGCACTTACAACAATTTCGGCTAATTGAGCGAAAAAAAAATGTCAGAACAACTGATTTCACGAGGCTTTACCTTTCAAAGAATATTGTTTGCAGCGCTCATCTCGGCGGCCTTGTCGTGACTCGTGACGCTTATATATATATATATATATATATATATATATATATATATATATATATATATATATATATATATATATATATATATATATATATTAAGGGAGCTAACAGGTGCATATAGGGGAATGTTTTTTTTATGTGTTGTGCTTATCAGCGGGATATTATAGCACTTAGATTAATAAATCGATTAAAGAAAATTACTTATAAAGCAGCAGAAAAAACAACCATGCCGCCGGTGGGATCCGAACCCACGACCTCCGAATATTGCGTCCGGACGCGATATATATATATATGTACATATTCGACGTTTCGGACAGCGCCTAGTCCGAAACGTCGACTCAAAATAAATTTATGGCTAAATGAAGTGTTTTCAACTTTGAATTTTTGCCTCTAGCAACCAAATGCGTTTATCTTTCTATAATATATATATATATATATATATATATATATATATATATATATATATATATATATATATATATATATATATATATATATATATATATATATATATATATATATATATATATATATTGTTACGAGCAATTCGAAGGAGAACCTCCGGAGAAGAGACGTAAATCTGCGGCGGTCCCTAAGTGGTCCGAGTGCGCGAGCGGGCGCG
The DNA here is from genome assembly GCA_030143305.2 of Amblyomma americanum. Classification (NCBI taxonomy): domain Eukaryota; kingdom Metazoa; phylum Arthropoda; class Arachnida; order Ixodida; family Ixodidae; genus Amblyomma; species Amblyomma americanum. The sequence goes on from JARKHS020025462.1 coordinate 22,192, forward strand.
AAACATCTTTCTCCACGGATGCAGGCGCTTTTTCTTCTTTCACAGTGGCACATATCACTGCCCCCTCTTCAGCAGCGTCGCCACGATGCGGCTAGGAGGGAAATATCAGCAAAATACAGCTGCAGTGAACCGCTGTTCAGTCAGGGAGTCTGTCGTGGTAAGGCTTCATGCGAACAATGTGCACGACTTCAGTACGGTGCGACCGGCGCGATGAGCAAGCCGCTTGGACGGGAGTAACTGCATACGTCACATCACTGATGCGGCGCACTACTTTGTAAGGGCCGAAGTATCTGCGCAGCAACTTTTCAGAAAGGCCGCGGCGACGAACAGGTGTCCACACCTACACCAAGTCGCCAGGCGCGTAACTGACGAAGCGGCGTCTGAGGTTGTACCCGCGGCGTCAGTCTCCTGTTGGCGGTTAATTCGCAGGCGTGCCAATTGGCGCACTTCCTCAGCACGCTGGACGAAGGTGTATGCGTCGAGGTCAGCGTCAGAGTCGCAGTAGGGGTCAACGGGCAACATAGCATCCAACGGAGAGGTCACTTGCCGACCGAAGACAAGCTGAAAGGGGGTCAGTCGGGTTGTCTCCTGCAGGGCGGTGTTATAGGCAAACGTTACGTGCGGAAGAATGGTATCCCAAGTTCGATGCTTGACGTCAACGTACATAGAAAGCATGTCGGCTAGAGTGCGGTTGAGTCGCTCTACCAATCCGTTTGTCTGTGGGTGATAGGCAGTATAGCACGTCGATGGCTGGTGTGCGTCACAGTCATCACGGACTGGGTTAAGCGGGCAGTGAAAGCAGTTCCCCGGTCAGTAACAAGAACGGCGGGGGCTCCATGACGCAGGACAATGTTGTGTACGAAGAACTGCGCCACTTCAGCAGCAGTGCCTTTGACAAGAGACGTGGTCTAAGCGTACCGTGTCAGGTAGTCGGTGGCAACGACGATCCAACGCTTTCCAGATGAAGACTTCGGAAAAGGGCCAAGGAGGTCCATGCCCACTTGGTGAAAAGGGGTCTTCGGTGGTTCGATGGGGTGAAGAAATCCGGCTGGTTTCAACGGAGGAGACTTACGACGTTGGCAGTCGCGGCATGTTTTTTACGTAGGCCCGCACTGATGGGAGTAACGTGGGCCAATAATACTGCTTAATGCGCGCGAGTGTGCGACTTACTCCGAGATGGCCGGCGGAGGGTGCATCATGACAGGCACTCAAAATCTCTGGCCGCAGCTGTGATGGTACGACTTTTTATCAGTTACGCATAGGGGACACGAGGCAGAGGTGCCAGTATGTCAAAAGAAAATTCCGGAACTCTGTCCGACACACATCAAAAACATGTATCCTTGATGTTTTCCCACGGCCAGTGCGGCACCATTATGATGCTGGTGCGGTTGTCTCTGAAGCGACAGAATCATTCAGCTGATTGCCTCCAGGAACATCTCTTATCAAACCTTCGAACATTGCTGAAATCTCCTTTTCTCTCCCACCCCGCACCTCCACCAAATGTTACGAGCAATTCGAAGGTGAACCTCCGGAGCCGAGACCTAAAACTGTGGCGGTGCCTAAGTGGTCCGAGCGCGCGAGCGGGCGAGCAACATCTTTCACCACGGATGCAGGCGCTTGTTCTTCCATAGTGGCACGTATCACTGTATATATATATATATATATATATATATATATATATATATATATATATATATATATATATATATATATATATATATATATATTATATATATATATATATATATATATATATATATACTCAGGAAGGGAGCCAGCAGTCACCGAAACCAAGGTGCATAGGGGAATGTTTAATTTTTATTTAATGTGTGGTGCTGCTCGGTGGAATAATAATACTTACATTAATCTATAGCTTAAAGAGAATTACTTATAAAGCATCAGAAAAAACAACCATGCCGCCGGTGGGATCCGAACCCACGACCTCCGAATGTCGCGTCCGGTGCTCTTACCAACTGAGCTACGGCGACGGCTGTCCAATCTGCTGTTCTCGTGGTTATTTATGTTTATTGGGTTTAAGGGAACATTGAGAGTGTGCACCAGCGCCACCCTGGTGCACACTCTTTCTTTAAGCGATAGGTTAATCGAGGTATTATTATTCCACTAATCAGCACCACACATTAAAAAAAAAATAAACATTCCCCTATGCACCTTAGTTTCGGTGACTGTTGGCTCCCTTCCTGAGTTTGTCAAAACGAGCCCCTCATTTCATTAACTTTGTATGCTATATATATATATATATATATATATATATATATATATATATATATATATATATATATATATATATATATATATATATATATATATATATATATATATATATATATATATATGTATATTCTGTTTTCTGAGAACGCATTCAGTAATATTTTGATCGCTGCAGTAAGTCTATTTTAATCCCTACCCAACTTCCAACTCATGCCCATTAGAAACACAAAATTTATAGAAATTTTGAATGCCGGAAAAAATCTATAAAAACTAAAATATTGAAAACTTTGAAAATATATTCGTTGCAGGAATATGCAGATAATTCATACTTGCATATTTGAAAGTAATTTGAAAACTGAATGACTTTAGAAATACTTGTTCACATATGTTTATCATTACGTGGTGCTTGGTGTCTCAAAACTGCCGTTTGCTGGCTTGTGGTATATACCGTATTCACTCGATTCTAACGCGCATGTCATTTTTCGACCATTTTTTTCCGGAAAAAAAGAGCGCGTTAGAATCGAGTAAATCCGGTTCGCGGTTCAGAGAAAGCAATATCTGGAGGTTCCTCTTTCGAGACTAGGACTGCCTCTGTCTCTTACAGTTCTTCTATCGTTCGGTGCGAGTGCCAAGGGATTCCCGTTAAGCAGTGTATGCGGCTACCTTCACGATTACATAAGTGCAACTAATCGATTATCTTGTTAGCTATACACAAAATTCTTTCGCATGTCCAAAAAAGGCTAGATTGATTCTATTCCGGATGACTCATACCTCTTGAATTCATTTTATCTTTCCCAATTTTTTTTTATCTTGATTCAGTCTTCTGACGTTTCCTTCCCCGCGCAAATGCTTCATTGGCATTCTACCCTATACCTTGGCCAATCCCCCCCACGTGGGTATGTGCCATATTACTTGAGGAGAAGAAGAAGAAGAAGAAGAAGAAATAGAGTGCCTGTGCATGTCTCTATCCACTCAACAGCCATGGGAGGCAAGGCATGCTCATTTGGAGCAACGCATGTAAAAAAAAAAAAATGTTTTCGATAAGTGGCCACCCGACAACAGGGTGATCTGCTTAGCCTGCACACGATGGCGCTTCAAGGATCGCGTGCGCTAACAATTTTTTCAGTTGCCATTCCGATGAAGTTGTGAGACCAGAAGTATGGCGTTGAAAGCTAGCCAGTACCAGTCACGAGACGGAAACTTAAACATACAAACCGATCAGTATACTTTACAAAAACATATCTTGAGAGAACATTGCACCAGTGTCACATCATACTTTACAGATGATATGCTCCAGTGGAGCAACAAATTTATTCCTTAGAACCAATACTGTCTATAAGCCTCCAGACTTCGATAGCTTGCATTCGTTCTATCATTTACGCACTCGTTTTTGTGCACAGACAGCGTATACAGGTTGGCCAGTTTTTCTACCGCGATCTCCCCACCGTCATTCAACAGATAGCTACCTCCCCAGCTGCTTTCCTCCTTTTCGTTGCTTCTAAGACTCTAATTTTTCCTTCGAAACCGACGGAATTCCAAACTCCTTTACACTGCTGCTTCCCTCATTACGTACATGACTACTCCAGCTATTGTGTAGATCTGTGAAGAACTCCTTGGCTACATTCACTTTATTATCCGTTTTAGTAACGACATTCCCTTGCTTGTCTCTTGCGCATACATCTCTCTCTCTCTCTCCTCTTGGCAGCTTTCAGGCTACCTCCAATCTCTTAAGCATGCTTAATTCTCTCTATATTATACTTTCTTATGCCACGGTTGCCTTATTAACTTTGATAGCTCTGCTAGTTCTATTTTGTCTGTCGGATTAGAGACTTTTATGCTTTAGCGTTTCTTAATCAGATATTCTGCCTCCCGGGAGAGCTTGTCGGTATCCTGTCTAGCTATCCTACCGCCTGCTTCTACCACGCCCTCCTTAATGATGGCTGTGAGGTTATGGCCGAATACATGTTCTGCAGAGAGATCCTGAATTCGCCTACTTTCCCTCTTACCGCGGACGCGTTGATGGGTTTCTTCCTTACCAGTTTATTCCCTTTTCTCTTCAAGTCGTAGACACCTTACCATCCTATGGGCATTACATCCCACCTTGCCGAATTTTGCATGTAAACTGAAACAAGTATTAGGTTTCGACACCCTTGCTATGCTCTTTTTTTTTCGCAACATGCAAAAGAAGAACTCATTCTATGTTATTTGACCTGAGTAGTGTGTGCTGCATTGTGACGATGGTATTCTTTTGTTGTGTGTTTTTTAGTGATTAATTGATACTTTTAAACCTATATGCGTATATACGGTGTGATTTTTTAACTGTTTACAGATTTTTATTTTAAAGACTGTGAGAAGTACGTCGGCCTGTGCAGGAGGACTGTTCACGAAAGCGGACATAATGCACGCGATAGAGCTCAATAATTAAACGATTCATTCCACAATATAATCTTGTACCCTGAAATAAAAAAGAAGTTGATTAGCTAATTTCACTTATTTATTCGCATAATTATTGAGCTTTGTAATGCACATGTAATGTCCGCCTTGCTGTATAATTTACCTTCAAAAACCGCACTAAAGTATCTCAGTTTTTAAATGAAAAGCCTGTAAACGGTAAAAAATCACCCTATATAAAATGAAAATGTGTGAGCAATGTATGTATGTGTCAGAAATTTGTGAGTGCATCTGTGTTGCATTTTCTCGGCGGACTGTCGTGGCTCCTGTAGGAATGATTGCTTCTGCAGTCAAGAAAGATTGTAAATTTAGGGCAAAATAAAGAAGTTACAAATTACAATCACACTTTTTTCTCTATCACCACGCTTCAAAGTTTGCGGCTATGAATTTTTCCACAAATGAGAAATAGCAAGTGTCAAGTGAAGACAGTATACATGCTCGTTTTCTTTCTTGAGGAAGAAAATTTTTAACGCATAACATGAGGAAATAGCAGCTCATTAAAATTTTTTGTTTTTATTTTCAACACGTCTAACAGCGTGCCACACAAAACAGAGCAGCGCAACTTGTCTAATAGCTCCTTGGATTCAGCTCGGCTATAATGGAAAGCCAAAGGCACAATATGAGAATACAGCTGGCCGGTATTTGATGCCAGTTGTTTAGGCCTTCCGTATTAACAAGCAAGCAAATCATCGTGACTCAACCTTGATCTCGACACCTCCTGCTTTTTACACACCCTTGCTCCTTCCTGGAGCCCTCTGCTAACTTCGGAGAAGCTTGGCATCTAGATGGCTCTGGTGTGAACAAAAAGGCTACGTGGTTAATCCTCTCAGAATTTTTGCGTATGCCTTTCTTGGTTCATCAGTGGCATGGACGGAAGTAGTAGACGTAATTTTTCGACGGAAGTGTCCGCACGAACTGTCAGTCATAAGTTGTACGGTAAATAAAATAAAATGTAAATGTTTATTAGGCAACACTTGATAAGCAACATATATGTAATATAATAAAACACAAATGAAACCTAATAATAATAAAAATAAAAAATTGAAAACGAAAACAAAAAAAAACGGCAGTGGCTTAGCTCGGCTATGCTAAGATATACGTAGCGAAAGCTAAGGCATAGCTTGGTTAGCCTTGGTTAATCTTGATTACAGGTCCAGGTTAGTCTGGTCACGTGGTTCGTCACGCGATTGGTCACGTGACCAGTCACGGGGTTGATCACGTGGTTGATCACGGTGGGAATGCGAGCACCGCGAAACTGCGAGTTTTTATGGAGGAAAAACGCTAAGGCGCCCGTGTGCTGTGCGATGTCAGTGCACGTTAAAGATCCCCAGGCGGTCGAAATTATTGCCCGGAGCCTTCCGCTACGGCACCCCTTTCTTCCTTTCTTCTTTCACTCCCTCCCTTATCCCTTCCCTTACGGCGCGGTTCAGGTGTCCAACGATATATGAGACAGAAACTGCGCCATTTCCTTTCCCCCAAAAACCAATTATTATTATTATTAAACTGCGAGTTCGTGGCCAATGTAGCTTCCGCTACAAAAAAATTAAAAATGAAAACGAAAACAAAAATTAGAATAAAATAGAAAGGAATAAGTAATGAAAAATAAAAACGAAAAGTAAAAAGAAATAAAAATTAAAATAATAAAAATGAAAAATTGAGGGAGAAAGAGAAGAAAGGGAAAGGCTTTCGTATTTTCGCTAGTGATATCCTGCGATTTTTTTTTTTACACCCTGACTTACGCTACGCTACGTGAGCAATATATGCACGGGAATATGTGGGGTGGCTAAAAGGCGTGTAAAGGGTGAAATTGGGGTGAGGGCGAGAAAGTAACATGGCTGCAAAGTTGATGGCTTGGTTTATGCGAGTTTAACGTCCCATAATGACTGTATGATGAGGACTGACCAAAAGCGATGGCATGCACCTGCTTTCCATTTTGTAGACATGTAACGATTTGATTCTTACCAGCACACTCTTGTGAACTAGGCCGAATAGAGCGGTGCAAAGACATTGAAATGAGAAGAAACAGGCGTGCAAATCTGCGAGATACCGAACGGGCTATCTTATCGTTACGGCACCTGCCAGGAAACGCGCATGTGCGCGGTACACGAGTGAAGCTAGCGCTTGTCCAGAGCGGTATACTGGTATCCAGAAAACGTATGCCTAACGCTTTTAGCATCCTGCTGTGCTGTGTTCTTTAAAATCAGGTGTAATCTGCTGTCACGATTAGGTTTCAGATTTAACAAATGAGAATTGCTGTCGTCAATCTCGTTTTATGCCAATACATAAGGAAATCTGAAGGATTTATAGACAGATGTATCGCCAAATTTCGAATCGAGCAAGTTGACAAGAGTACAAGACGGGATGAAGGAACTGGATAATACAAGGCGCTAACAGCCGACCGCTTTAGTGTGCGACATAAACCACACTGAGAAATAAAACCGTGAATCACTGCGACTTATCATGGAAACGTGATGAACAGGAGATCTGGCATGCCGCTCTTGTTTATGTGCAAAAATTGTAAGCATACACTGAGAGGTAGTATTCTGTTTTCTTACCGAGCCTGATGCTCGAGGCAGTCGAAAAGTCGTACTTTGTAATAAGCGCGTGTCTGCAGGTTAGCAGTCTTGTAGATGACTTATCATATACAGGAGACACGATAAAAATGCTGTTTGAGCAAAGAAACAGAGATGAACCCACTGAATGTAATTTGTTACAAGTTATGCAACTGTTATCTTAAGATAGTATGCATGTATGCTTGCAATTCCATAGTGCAAGACCATATAGAACGAATTGACTCTTACATGTTAGTATACACAGATCCGTTAGTATACAGCGAGGTTCAGCCCCTGACTACTGGTCATCAGCTCGTCCGCGGCTGAACGGGCTGAACCCAAAACCATCCCCGCTTACGTATTGATGATTCAGGACGGGCAGGAGTCTGGGCTAAAGCAGGTATGGTCACAAAAAAAAAATTGGCCAGCTTAATGCGTACTAAAGGGCCTGTGAATGTGGCACGTGATCAGCTGTCACCGACTCTGTCTCTGACAATGCTAAGCGACTTCAGTAAGACAAAGCAAAGCTGGTCGAAAACACATAACTACGTCTGCAGACGAAGAGACACGGACGAGGAATGGAGGACGCACTTCTTGAAAGCAAAGTCAGCATAGTTGCGCGATAAAGCTTGAAGTATATAGTTGCTAATTCAAACGCGAGGCCTTGGAGACACCAACGCCTTTGAAAAAGAGGCTTCAGCTGTGTAGTTGAAACATGCAACGATGCACATTGTCCCTGCGGTCACTGCTCTATAATCGATGCGAGCAAGTAAAACGCGCCAGTGTAGTCACGTCGGGTAGTCTCGTGTTCTCTTGGTGTTCCCATGGTGCCGCTGGCAAGGATGCGTATTAGCATGGTGTCGTCAATAGGACTGCTGGGTCACCTCGGAAGACCCTTGCAGACTGGAGCGAACTTTATGCTCTTCCACGATCTCATCAACGATGGCGCGCACGTCTGGGTGGCGCAACAGGACCTCGTTGAAGTCGTCACGCGTGAGGGAGAAGAAGCGGCAGTAGCGTTCAGCAATCACCGTGCGAAGCCGCAGCACGTCATGCAGCAGGGCCACCTCTGCGAAGGAGGGAATTTAAACGGGTTCGAGTGTTGCCCAAGCGTCCCATGCTTTGCGTATTCAGCCTGCCATGCTTGAGAACAAAATGCTGTTGGCAGACGTCTGAAGAACATATCTGATGTTGCTGTACATAAAACGCCAGAGGATACGTAAAAAAAGGGTAGTCCCGGACAGGGCGTAAGCTTTGCACGTCGTTTCCCATCTTGCAAAGCCGAGCACAAGTCGGGAAACATGGTTGTACCCTTTAGAAAGAGCGGTGCGTAACTTAAAGAAGAAGCGACAAAGGTCCATCAAAGGGAGCCATCCAACCAATGGCGTCGGCCAATTATGACGTTGCGGCCCACCGCCTTGTACATCAGCTACCTTTGAAGCAACACTAGCAGGTGCAAGGCGGGTGACAGCAATGGCATGACAATGGGCCAACGCCATTGGTTGGAGTATCGGAATATAAATGGGAGTATTGGACCATAAATGGAGTATTTGTAGTATAAATGCCCTTTTGAAGGCATTTGCCGCTGAGTTCTTGAGTTGTATCTTACTCTCGAAGCGGGCTTCCTGTCGAAAAGCACAACATAAAATTTTACGTGGTAACAACAGATTTGAATTTTCAATCTCGTTGAAATTTCTAACATTTATAAATTTTAGGAAAAGTAAAGCGAAAGACGTTGACGATTTGCAGACAAAGCGGCTTAAATACGTAATCGATATCATCGCGCCCCGCTTATCATACATATTTGCCTTGGTACTTGAACTGTGCTGCTTTCTGAGTGCTATGAAAAAGGCAGAAGTTTCAGTCATATACAAGGAGAGTGAAAAGATTGACGTTAACAACTGTGCACCCTCATCTATACTTCCTGTGTTTTCTAGCACACCTTCTTTCAGAAGCGTAGTTTACTTAGGCTGCCCATCATGGCTTCCGGAAAGGCAAGTCTAGTGAAGCGGCTTTATTGACAATGAAAGAATGAATTATAATCAACAACGAGAGCAACAGCCTTACTGTGGCATATTTATTGATTACAGCAAGGCTTGTGACCACTTAAATCACCCGGTATTGTTACACAAGCTACTTGCGTACGGTTTACCTGGTGAATGACATTTGCTGCTTCGATCTTATTTATGTGGCCATCAGAAGTGTGCTTCTATTGACGGCATATCATCATGTTTTAAAGCAGTCACTTCCGACGTACTCCAATGTAGAGCTTTTGGGCCGTTTTTTTATTTAATGTTTGTTTCAATGACATTGTCCAAAATAACAATACCAAATCCTTGGTGCTTTATACGGATGATATGAGCCTCTTTGTTTCTGGAAAGCATATGAGCGAAGTTGTAACGAAAGCTCAATCCGAACTTCTGAAAATTTGGACTGACCTAGTATCTTAAAGATTATTACAGCTAAAACTGAAGGCGCACTCTTCAAAGCCAAGAACACAGAGACAGGCATACACGAGTCTCATTTTCTTGGAACTAGGGTGATAGATAGGGTCGAAAAGCTTAAAACACTGGGCGTAACCATTTCAGCTGTTATGATGCGGACTAGTCACATCGAATCATTATCAAATTACTTGTCATCAGCAGCAGGTGCAATATGCCGATGTCAGTAGTTTCTGCCAGCAAAAGCTAAACTGCACCTTTATCACGCTCTTCAAGCGTCTCGCATTAATTACTGCACGCTCGTGTGAGCAACAACTACTGTTAGGAATATGCACATTAGTGACGTATGCAAAATAAAGCACTACGCTGCAATGTTGTTAATTTGCCACGACTGCACCCAAGTCGCGAATTATTTATTGATTTTGATATAAGTAATGAATATTTTTGAATTCCGTTAGGTGTACTCATTGTTCTTCTCTGATGAGAATTTTAAAGCATTTTTAACCACTGGTTCCAATCTAACTGCCCTAAGAAGAGATCATCGAAACTGTGCACCAAACCGATGGTTCATACGGCATCGCTGTACCAGATACATATACTGCAATCACTTGCCTGTAAGGTTCCTTTCGTGCTGAATAAATATGAAGAAAAAAATGGTGGCGGTTTGCCGTTGCTAAGCACAAAATATTGTGCGAAAGCACTTTTTTGCTCTTGGGCAACACGTACCCGCAGCTGTGGCTCAGTGGTTAGGGCACTCGGCTACTGATCCGGAGTACCCGGGTTCGAACCCGACCGCGGCAGCAGCGTTTTTATGGAGGCTAAAGGCTGAGGCGGCCGTGTTCTGTGCGATGTCAGTGCACGTTAAAGATCCCCGGGTGGTCGAAATTATTCCGGAGCCCTCCACTACCGGGAAGCGCCAGGAGTTGTGTAAACAAGCGGCTGATCCAAAGCGAGCAAGAAAAGAAGGGGTCGCACCGCCGAATCTGTCCCCTGGCATGACAGTGGCTACGGTGGTTCCGACATGGTTGACGACGCGAGCGCTGCCGGACTGCAGCAGGTAGAGGCGGTCGCCCATGGTTCCCGCGGCGGCCACCACGTCACCGGGCGTGAAGAACTCGGGTCGCATGTGCAGCACCAGGTCTCGCAGAAAGTCCGGGTCGGCGCGAGCGAAGAAGGGCACGTTACGAAGCACCCGTCTGCAGTTGTGCCACATCACGCGCTGCGCGCCATGTCCGGCATGTATAGTATAAGCTGTCTTATTCGTTAAAAAACAGTACTACGCAGAAAAAGTCAAGACATGGTTTGTTCTCTCAACACTGATGCTACGCTCCTATTCCTCGCAGCTAAGGGTAAGCTTAGTATACGGTCGCCCTATTGGGGGTGCATCATCTTCATCGTGCATAGTTGACAAATGCACTACATGGCTGGCAGACCACGCTTTTGAGCTTGTGCACCGAGTGTTACGACACCGAATGGTGTCCTCTACCGCTCTTCGTAGGGCGAAGAAAATACGGCTCCCTCCCAGCGCATTGTCGACAATGCAGCAGACTTCCATGCATGGTCGGTGACGTTTTATGTTTCGACCACTCGCTGTTCATTTACGGAGAGGGGCACATCAGGAGTCATGAGTAAATATGCGTTGTGAAGGGTCCAGGGAGAATACAAGGAGGTGCAGTGAGTCAGTGACTGCTAAGGACGTGCCGCGTCCTGTCTTCTTATCCCGAAGAGGATATTGTTACGAGGTGGCAAGCTAAGGAACGGGACGACATGATGACAGATTAAAATATGATTTAATGGTTGCGGGCCGCTCCACTGCCCTCTTCTTTGTAACAATATCATCCCAGGATTCATGATATAACATCCTGTATAGAAAAAAAAGCCGTCAGAGCACAGCGGTGGAGAGAAGCTGATCTGCTGAGGCGATCGCGTGAGCTGCGCCGGGTACCAATGCACTGCCTGGTAGCGTGTAAAAACCACTGTCCGGTGTGCATTCACATTCACAAGTGCACAACCCGCGGGAAGCATGGGCGCCAGTTGTGTTGAGCGAGTACGCGGCAGAGGGTTTTCCAAGGAAAAAAAAAGAACGCCTTTAGTTTTCATTTCTTTTTCAATTTCTCGCACGATTACTGCCGCTAAAGCAGCGGCACTCGCTACAACCTGCCCCTGTGGTAGCAGGCATACTTAGCCGCGGCTTTTTTTGTGTCCAGCACAATCGCTGAGAGCCGCAATTTCAACACCATGCAGCTGATACTAGAACTTAATCATTAGCACAAACAGTACCTTTTTGCGGCCAATGTGTACCGGTCAGGTTATCCTAGCTCTAAGGCGCAGATGATAGTCAGTGCAAAACGCCAAAGCAATGCATGTAACGCAAGGCACTCGTGCCCGTTGTATACCGGTTCTCGAGTCAGTTCATTGAGAATTCTAGTAAACGGTAATGCGCTATATCCGTGACCAAGTGGTCAAAATGTTTAGATGGGGAAGGGGTTACAGCTATCGCTGTCACTGACAACTCTTCCCAGAGAGCGACAAAGTCTAGGGGTTGTTTCTGTGCACACCAATCGGCAGTAGATATCTTACAGCGGACATGACAGCATGAAAATACTTCCGTATGCTTTGCACACCCGGGTGTTTCAGTTAATTCGATATATACATTCACAAAAATGCTATTTTAGTCACAGAACATTTTTTTCGCAGTCGTTATTTGACCAGGCGTATGGCTTGCTGAAGCATACCTGTGAACACTAATTGATCAGTTAACATGTAATCAGCATTTAAATTAAACTGCATACAATGTATTGCATTGAATCAAATGAAACGGCTCATACATGTCCTTTCAGACTCAGCATATAGTAATGCACGGTCGTTTTCTTCACCATTTCTTTATAATGTGCCACTTGCGCAGCATATATTCGGTTGAATAATACAGAATTCAGGCAGAAAATATTTTCATCTTCAAGGACTTCGCAGTGAAACAGGAGCGCTGAGCAGCCTTCAGAACCGGGGGTCTATTGACGGTTGCTAAATAAGCACCATGTTTTTTACGTTTTATCGAGATGATCAGTACATTTCATTGTGCGTCCTACTCTGCCTCGAATATATTTAACCTAATATGCGATAGCTTATTTTGTTGCCACTTTTTGAAGGCACATCTGCCCGTTGCGTACAGGTTCGGGGGGATTGTTTAAGAAAGTTATTGGACATGCAGAAGCAAATCCTCTTGCGAAAGTTGAAAAATATGTTTGGTTTACGCGTACAAAACTGAATTTCCGCTCAGGCTAGCGACCGACACATAAAAGTCTCGACGGATGCACACACCTGCCGCAGCGGATCGGAAAGCGCATTGATGATCTGCGTTTCGTCGAAGACTCGTCCTTTGTACCGGTTCTCGGCGTAGTCACGTATCCGGCGCTGTAGCTTCGGTGGCAGCATGTTGTAGTTCATGTAGTCGTCCAGGTCGCGTATCTGAAAGAGAACGTGTTCCGTGCTTACCATGCTCGCCCTCTCAGTCTCTGCAGCGAACAGATGCATGAGTCTCGACCCAGACCAGAAAGCTCTGTGCGAAACCTCAACTGCTCCGGGCAAAAAACTCGTGGCTGCATCACAAACACCCACCGCTGGGGTTCAGTGGTGAGGGCGCTCAACTACTGAGCCGGAGTTGCCGGATTTGAACACAGCCGCGGCGGCCGCGTTTCGATGGAGGCGAAAAGCAAAAAGGCGCCCGTGTCCTGTGCGATGTCAGAGCACGTTGAAAAATAGGAGAACGCTTACGCTTGGTCTTTAAGAGTGAGACGCGACAACGTGTCGCAGCGTTGCCGAGGTCTATATATACGGAACGCCATCGCCCATTCGGCGCGACGCGTGGCCCGTTGGAGAATTTAAGGAAAGCACACCTGTCTCACATATCTCGGCGGACACCCGAACCGGGCCGTAAGGGAAGGAAAATGAAAGGAACACTTGCTTTTAAGGAAACGAAATGACGCCTGTTTCACATTTCTCATTGGACACCCGGATCGCGCCGTAACGGAAGAAAAAATCCATCGATAGATCAATAAATAAATAAATAAATAAATCGATCGATCAATCACTCGATAAATCAATCAATGATCTATCAATCGATCAATCAATAAATCAATCCATTGATCAATCAATTAATCATTCCTTAACGCTGTCGCGTTAAAATCCCTTCCCTTATGGCGTGGTTCAGGTGTCCACCGAGATGCGCCATTTTTCTCTCACGGCCAAAGACGCCGACGCCGATGACACCGGCTTTTATGCAACATGAGCTCCTTAACGCTGTCGCGTTAAAATCCCTAGGTGATCGAAATTATTCCGGAGCCCTCCACCATGGCACCTCTTTCTCTTTCTTTTTTTCAGTCCCACCTTCCTCCTTTCCCTTAAGGAGCGGTTCAGGTGTTCACCGAGATGTGAGACAATTACTGCGCTATTCCTTTCCTCAAAAATCACTTTTCATCGTATATTTTCATTTGTGTATAGTGTGCATTGCCACACTACCCCTATCATTTCTTTCCATCGCTCCCCCATTTCGTTTCCTCTCCATGCCCTTTTTCTCACGCTAGACGCAGCTCAGGTGCTTCAGGTTTCGATGGCAGATGCCGCGGCTAGCAACATCTTTTTCCTTCCTTTGTTGTTTTATTAATAAAGAGCCACTAATAACAATTATCATCAGCAACACTTACGTGAAACGTGTTTGGTGTGTGGTGAGGGATCAACGTTCTCGACTACCTGTGCTTTTTTCTCTTAGTCATTCAACCCATGCATGAGCCACTCACCATCGCATCGCTATATGCATCTTTACTTGTCTGCGGAGCATCCCCTACCCGCGTCCCAGGCCTGCGTGCCGAGGCCGGAGATTTTGAGGGCTCCTTCTCGGTGGACAATAAAGTTTTCATTCATTCATTCATTCATTCATTATATGCATATATAGGTGCATCTGAATTTCTTCACGTCTCAGAAAGTTTAGACTGTTTCGATGCTGCGCTACCATAATGTTACATTAAATAGTCAGGTAAAAATTTAATGCTTGCCGTCGTGGGTTCTGCAAGCGTAAATACGTTGAGGAGACTAGTGTAGATGACAACGCGGGAGGTTTGAATAGACGTTCTGCGCAGTTCCGACGTACCTCAGCAAGAATTAGGGGACCAATAATAACTTCACTCAGCAGCACCCTGTATTCTTTTGTTCACTCTTCAACCACTCTCACGTTCACGTTCAAAGAAAGAAAGAAAGAAAGAAAGAAGGAAGGAAGGAAGGAAGGAAGGAAGGAAGGAAGGAAGGAAGGAAGGAAAGAAGGAAGGAAGGAAGGAAGGAAGGAAGGAAGGAAGGAAGGAAGGAAGGAAGGAAGGAAGGAAGGAAGGAAGGAAGGAGGGAAGGAAAGAAAGAAAGAAAGAAAGAAAGAAAGAAAGAAAGAAAGAAAGAAAGAAAGAAAGAAAGACGCGACCGATGATGGACAAGACGACATAGGGAAGAGGAGAACGGCGCCTTCCTTTAACTAACCGTGTTCTGACAAGTGCCATCCCAACCGGAGAGAGAGCCCGTCGTTCGAAGTAGCAGCACACCTCCGAGTCCTCCGCGACCATTCCCACGGTGCCTCTACGTGCTATGTGCTGTGTCACTCTTCCGATCTGTGCCTCGTGTTTAATTGGCCACCGCCTGGTGAATGGAAAGCTCGTTAAATACCAGCCTTATGGTATTTAACGAGCGTCCTAAGTGAGAACGAACGCTCTGGGCCCTGGCAACAAGGCTCATCCAGTCGCTCGACGCGATTAACATTTATGGCCCATTCACACTAGAGAGTCGCAGAGGTCGCGCGACCAGCAGTCGCCTTCGACTACACCGCAGCTCGACAACACCGGTGTTCACATTTGCAAGGGCGACCTGCGGGTCGTCTTCTCGTTCGATTCTCGTTTGAAGTGACAACTCTTGGGAATGACGCCTTTCGCGCGCTTTCGAGAGTTTCGTCTGCTTTTGCCGCATCTCCTACGCTCGCGCTTAACCCTCGAAAGTGATCTGGTCCCTCGATATTAGCAATGTACTGCGACGACCTGAGCGAAGAGGAGGATATAGCGGCAATGTGCACCGTGGCCGTACAAGCGGCCTGCCAGCCAGCCTGCTAGCCTCAGAAAAATACTCTAGTATATGTTGTTTATTTGCGGTAATACCATGCTGTGGGAAGTAGAAATTCAAAAATGAATCAATTTTGAGGGTTGTTGCCCAATACCGAGCTGCTGGATACAAGCAAATTTCTTATAGCCGCTCTGTTGCTGCTGCCCAACGCGGATCGATCGCCTGGCGTCTTTCTCCGCTGCTGAAGGCGTCGCGGAAATCGAGCATATTTTTAAATCATCATGAGATGGGGTTCACAATAAAGCTGTGACGAGAGTAGCATATTTCGGTTACAGCGCTGGTAAGTTCCGAAACGCTCTCAGCTGCGGCATCGATGTGAAACCGGCTAGGCTTAGTGACGACCAGGGTAGCCAAGGAGCAGAAAGCATAGTTCGTCGCTCGGCTTGCTCGCTGATTGGTTCAGCGGTTTGCGACTCGCAGTCGCGAGGCTGAAAAATCCAGCAGCGAGCGACTGGCCCGCGACTGTCGCTTTTCGACCAAAACACTCGCGTGACCTCTGCGACTCTCAAGTGTGAGTGGGCCCTTAGTTCTTGACTGTTTGCTTTTTTGTACAATATGTAAATAAGTTTCTTCAAAGTGCCAGTAAACCTGTTTGCGTTTTCGTTCCCAAATGTCAAGCTTCCATCCTTCCTAGTGCATTTTCCGGCCCAACCACGCTACCCTGCATCACAGCAGCTGGTCATGCTGCCCGGCCCGTAACAAATGGTGGTGCCATCGGTGGGATAGAAGAGAGCTGTAACAAATGGTGGCAGCGGTGGCATGCTGCTAGCTGCCCTATAGTAACTGGTGGCAACGGTGGGATGCTGCTAGCTGCCCCATAACAATCGTTGAATGTATCTTGTGCATTAAACTAAGGTGAGGGTGCGTGTTTTTCTGCAAGCGTCTGATGGCGGTATCTTCATCTTGTAGCGACACACTCTGCGCATATCTCCGCGCGGCCTCCGCCTTGTTATCATCCGGAACAGTGTAACATGGCCACACGCTGGACTGCGTTACGGATAAAACTCAGCGCCACCGCTGCGTCACTCGAGGCATGCGTCGCTACCGAGACGAGCGTAGCGTTGGTATGCTCGTCCTCTGCCGTCGCTAATCGAATAAACAGTCGTTACGTTTTTATATTGGGATTCATCCTTCAGCAGAACCGACATCTCACGCTCTCTAGTCAAGGACTTATCTGGCTGAGGGCATTTCATTCTCGCCAATTTGTAATACTGTAATATATCACGGAATGTGTTCAGCCCCTGCCTTTCATTCGAGTGCCCTTCTCGCAACGCCTGGCTTGCGTGTCCTCGGGGGGCGGAGTGTGCTCCATTATTGCCTGGGAGTGTCTCGTGTCCAGGGGCCCAGATTACTGTTGCTTCTGGCATCACGTGCGTTGGCTGCGAAATAACTTCGACCGCCTGGGGATCTTTAACGTGCACTGACATCGCACAGCACAAGGGCTCAGCGATTCGCCTCCGTCGAAACGCAGCCACCGCGGTCGGGTTCGTACCAGGGATTTCCGGCTCAGTAGCTGAGCGCCCTATCACTGAGCCACCGCGGCGGATGTGGGTTTGACGGCGTTAGCGTCGTAGTTATATTTAAGAGGATGAGAAGGAAAGGTAAAAGGAGTAGAGTGGGGCAACAGAGGCCAGGACCCAATACATGTAACTGCTGTGCTCGTTAAAAGCATTACAGTAGAGTGACTTTTTTCACGACATAAAACTGCGCTCCCATTTGCTTGTAGCATGCCTTACACACTCCAACACCCAAATCCTTGCTAAAAAGCACTCCCTCACATTTTTTTGCGCGTCTGCTTCGCTCCTGGCACTCGTTCTTCCCTGAACTCTGCTCCATGCTCCTCGCCTTCCCTCACCTTCTACTAACAAAGTAAGTCCCATGTTTGCACCATGCATTTTTAACGCGATGGCATTAAAGGCCGTGTTGTCCAAATAATCCCGTGTGACTCTGCGGGTGCGGAGCACCTGCCACCGCAGGGCAGTGGCGCATCTCTTAGCCGCTGCACCACTGCGACACCAGGGGTATGAGGACTTGCAGGTGTCTATTACTCTAAAGCAGGGAATGACCTTCTGTATACAGTAACCCAATGCGCTATCGCGTCATGCCCTTAAGGCGGAGCTTAAGTGTCTCTTCCAATTTTTAAACTTCAACCGAAGAAAAAAAATGTGGTCGAAGGGGCGGTTGCGAAGACCACCTCATTCACCGCCTCCTCTAGACCATAGAGACGGCGACGTCCACATATCATTCACCCAAAAGAAAGCTGTCTTGTCAAATAATCACCCCGCACGTACATCCGCTCAGAGGTGCACTGACGCAAGGTGAGCGTGGGCAGGCGCACCTTCTGCCTGTTCCTGAGCCGGGTGAAGTTCATGGAGGTGATCATGTCGATGCAGGACCCGACCAGGAGCGCCTGCAGGATGTGTCCCGTGGCCATGCAGCCGCAGCGCAGCCAAGAGTCCGTCGCGTTGTCCGCCTCCACGGCGCCCATGCCGACGCCCATCATCATGGACGTCGAAGCGTACACCGACCACGAGTACTGGCTCGCCCACGACGAGTTCTGCACCGGCAGGCATGCGGCAATCGAGCTTTGGAAACACCGACGAAAGAGAGTTAAGATCCCAGGTGTTTCAGGGAAGGTGATCGCTATTTTTTAAAAATAGGTTTATGAGTAACAAGAAGCTTTTCGTGTCATAATAATGCCATTTTTTGCGGGCATAAAAAAACAGGCGAGTCATGTTAAATAGAAGAGTGATTAATTAAATTCTAATAGTTAATTCTTTAACTGTTACCGACAGGCACCTGCTTGCAATTAGAGGTTTGTAGCCGGCCGTTAGTAATAGCCATATCAGTTTTCAGAATTTCGAAAACATGGTTAGCCTCGGCGCTGTGATTCGACAAAATTTCGCTATTTCGACTTGTTACGTGCACTGGAGAGGTTGGTTTGCCTGCACGCTTTACAAAAGCGCATCTATTTCGGCACGATGAGCGATATTTCGTGGAGCCGCAGCAGCTATTGTGAGCGCGTTTTCTAAATTCTAAAAACTGATACCGCTATTACTATCGACCGGCTACAAATCTCTAGTTGCAGTCAGGTGCATATCGGTAATAGCTAAACAGTTTACTAATAAAATTCAGGTAATAACATTACTAGTTAACATGATTCGCCTTTTTTTACACCTGCCAAGATTGGTAATACTATGCCACGAAAAGCTTTTTTTTTTTTACTTCCAAACCCTATACATAAAAATTAGTGATCACCTTCCCTGAATTACCTGGTATACATTAGCTGAAGCTTGCTCACGTTAGTTTGCATTAACACCCCGAAAATAAATTTTCATCACTTGCCGAACACTGTTGAGAAGTTACGGCTTCAAAGCACTATACTGAAGCAACATGATACGCATACTTTTCGTTCTCCTCTGGGAAGTGACTCTGTAGCTCTCCTCTCCAACACAGAAGGCCCATACACTCGGCCATGGTGCTGCACCACATTCTTACTTGCCAGGCGAGCATGGCAATAACCTATTCTCATTGGTCAAAACGGGAAGACGCGATGCCGGAGAAAAAGCATTAGTAAATGTTCTCTTATGACAGACTACGCTTACTACAATTTCGACAGCCTCAGTGAGCCTCGCTGGCTTTCCAGAGTTCGCGATTTTTGCAAACTGTCCTATTCGTTTGGTGCAAAACGCATTTCCGCCTGAGATGCAACTGAACAGCGTTGCATTTCTGAAACTTACTGAGCTGCTTTGTAACGGTGTTTCGTTTCATGACAGTGGATACTAAGGACGAGCGGCGAGGGTTTATGTTATATAGCAATTGAGCACAGTTAGAAAATTTCTTTGGGTAATTATATTACCAGTGATAATGACCCCACTGAGGTGTTTATTCCGGTGACGACAGCGTGAGGAGACACAGCTGGTGCCGCAGAGCTTAAAAAAAATTTGGTCTTCCGTGCTGTGGCAAACTTCGGTTGTGTAGCTCGAGCCGCTTGTGGCAAAGCTGCTTGATTGGCGAAATTCCTCTCCACATACATGGACACTGCGGGAAAAGCAAACTCCGGGGCTGGAATATTTTTAACGTCTTTCGAGTTTTTAACTCCGACACAGCTGCATTTTCCTTGCGCTAGTGTTTTCCGCACTATCTCAAAAAAGAAAAAGGGAAAAAAATTGTAAATGCTCCCGAAAATATCCAGCAATAATTTAAGGCCGATCTGACCCGGCATAACACTACGGTCTTTACCAGGCTTTTGCTAATTATTTTCATTAAGGCGCCAGTTTGAAACTGGACACTTTTCAATAATAAAGTGGCATACGCTGATGAAGAAATAAAGCGATGTACCGAGTGTTTCAGCAAGCACTTTAAAAAATTCGTTAAAATAGGATGGTTTACAAAGAACAAAAAAAGTTTCAGGAGCATATTGTCAGCCGCAGCGGAGATCAGTTATTAAAAATGACAGTAATTAATGTGCCGCTCTGTCATAGTTAGCGCTTCCATTGCAAAAATGCTGTACCGACTATCCCCTATCGTCGGTTTATCGTCAGTTATAAGTTAGCTAAATACCAAGATTTACTGATTGACCTTTTAATCGATACAGTCTGGTGGGTAGCGCCGATGCCGAGTTCGTAGCCACGGGCGAAGCAATGTGATATCAATCTTTGCAAGGCAGAAAAAAATCGTTCCCTAAAGCCCTGCATCGCGACAAAATCCAGTTATTTTTCCGCATGAAAAGAAACTGAGCGCATGATGCACGCAAGAAGCGCAGTGCGAACGCAGCGTCTGCTGATGACGTGTTGCAATCACTGCGGCTCCATATTCGATGTGTCTGCGCTATTGCACTAAGACATGCACTTTATTTTGTTAGTCGCTCTCGAATACAACAGCCCATTAGTCGGCAATGACTACCACTTTCTTTGTACCAAGCGACGAACTAAAAGAAAGTTCATGTCGCGGCACCATAGCGGCAGTTCAAATTTGGCGACGCGTAGGCACTGCAACAGATCACCAACGGACGTTGCTTATGCACTGAACCTCCTGCGGGCCTGATGCGCCCAGCTTTGGTATTGTACGCGAGAAAGCGCCGCGTTTGCTTACACTGGAGGGCTTCAGAGAATGACTTCGATTCAAACGCTGATATAGCATCGTCTTGCCCGTGGCTTCGACCTCACTAGTGGCATGACCACCACCAGACTGTGCTAATTTAAACGTTCATTAGTGAATTTTAGTTGAACAGCTACCCGATTTTTTATGACAACAGCCGTCCACCGCAGCTGAAAGTTTGTTCCTAAAAACATGTTATTTCGACTTCCCTATTTTCAGGAATCTTTGAATGTGTTTGCTGAAACACCTGCAGCAGGACTCGAGTAATAACAAACCTGCAGGGGTGCATGCACTGCATCAAAGGGCATTGGTTACCAAAAATTAATTTCATCGTTCATACAGAGTAAACTTAGACAGCCCTGTTCATAAAACGTCGACGCGGCGTCAAATGCATTCCTGAAGGTGGTCAGCCAATTCGCACACCCGGTGCGCAACGCGCGTACCAGGAGTTCCATCCTCGCCACCCACGACGAGGCGGGGAAGCCCTCGAGGCGGTCCACGTAGAACTGCAGGCAGCCGTGCCAGTGTATCAGCAGGAACAGCAGACCGAGGTTGAACAGCAGGCGCACGTACACTCCCGTCGAGTACACGAACTGCGGGCAGGGCCAAGAATTGCAGGAGAAAAAAAAAGGGGGGGGGGAGGGGCGGGGGCACGACAACAGACCCTGAGATAATGCTTTTCTTTTCTTAGGCGGAAGCTACGGCGAGTTGGGAAACATAGCTTCGAAGTCATCGACTGTCATCGTTTGGACGCGTGGTCTATCCCAACTGGCCAGTACTGGCGCAGAGCAGGGCGGTAATTAATCGAAAGCCTTGCGAACATGGCCGGTGACCCGGGTCGTACGTACAGCCTTTGTCAAAAGTATAGGGGCCAAGGGGTTGGCATCTAAGCTATAGTGGGGCAAGGTAACCATGTGGGCTAGTTGGTGTATTTCAGGCATAACTTCACCAGCGAAAGCACGAGACACCAGGAGCAGCGTTGTCCTGTGTTCTTCTTCTCCTGGTGTCTCGTGCTTTCGCTGGTGAAGTTATGTCATAGTGGGGCTCCAACGCTATCCTTGCGACCCGTAACGATCAAAGCGATGAGAACGGAAGTTCTTCTCGGATTCAAGAGATTTCGAACGCTGCTGATGCTTAACGAGCCGCACAGCACGACCTGCAGAAATAAACCCCTTGGGCTCTTTACGTCTGACAAATGCTGTCTTCGTTGATCAAACCAGTTCGCACGTGCGCTTTCCGGTCGCAATAGTAAACGAGGAGAAAGACGAACGAAGGCGGAACCGTGTTTGGCCCGTGCACTGGTAACTGAAGGTTTACGGTAGCTGTTGCGCCGGCACATCATACCCTCATCGCACGTGCTGAGGTGTGCGAATAGGTTGTGAACCTCACCTGCAGCCCCTTCAACAGAATAAGGACGATGCGATCTTTAGATGCATAACTGTATATAGAGATTAGTTTATTTATTCATATCATCTCACAGGCTTCAGCAATACGGTATTGAGTGTGTGTAGGGGAGGGGGAGGGATACAACAAATGCCTAAAAGCAAGCAGGACATCAATAGACATTGTTTGCAAGTATGAATTCTTGAGCAAAGAAAAAATATATGTTGAATTCCGGCGCTAAAAAAACTGCAAATAAACGGGTAATAAACACAGTAATTACCTCAGAAAGCAGGTAGCACATCATTATGAAAGAACTGCGCCAAAAATGCTACTCATATCAGCCCTGAATGGTGCCGGGTTTAATATGCTAGCAGCGCGGTCCGGAACGTACGCCATTCCATGGGGCGCTAGCAAGATGCAGTGCGGAAGAGCTATGAAAGCTCTGTCTGACAGATGTTTGCATAAAGCTATTCAAGTTGTTGGCCAGTTTGTTGTTCCGGATACCTGCACAAGTATTCGGCAGGCTGGCTAAAATAATTTTGATTTATAGCTGAGCGTCGAACGCGGCTTTTGAGGCAGGAGTTTCCTGCTTTTCTACAACAGAGTACTAATATAGGTTTCTTTAGGGGCCAACCGCGTCAGTACATGGACGCGCCACGTTCCCTCTTCGCAGAAAACGATAATGTGACCGAAGATCGAATAAGTGTCAGTGTGTTGGAGAGAGTGGACTCACGAAGTTCTCCTCGACGTTGGCCAGGTTTCTGATGACGGTGGTCAGGCGACCGATCTTGGGCAGCGCAAGCAGCTTGTTGACACGCAGCAGGCTGGGGTATGCAGACGTGGCGCTCGGGTCGACGGGCTTGTCGCCTGTGTGCATCACCACCAGGGCGATGTAGTCCAGGGGCACGCAGCAGAACGAGTCCACGTAGAACCAGCCGCGCCGGTACTGTACCGCCACGTAGTCCGGGTTCATGTTGATGCGGCAGTGGTCTTCCTTCATGGGGACGCCTGTTCACAAGCAGAATACGCGCAGTAACGCGTATCTCTAAAAAGAAGACATGTTACACTATCCACACGTAATGATGACGTCTGGGTCCGCCCGAAATTTCGAAATAATTATAAATTTCAGTCACTACAGCATTCTAAATCAGCATAAATGTGTGATGAGTTGCGGCGTAAAAGAACTGAGAATGTATTTTCTATTCAAAGAATGAATGGCTATGCGTGTTTACCTTTTCATTTGCAAGTGCTCTTTTTCAATAACATGTATGTATTCAATTTTTCTTTATATTTCTGTCTGCTTAACTTCTCTTGTTGGTAGTGTGCTGTGTTCAAAACTATAAGTATAGTTATTGTAGACACATTTTGAAATCATATGCTGCTTAGTTAATAATTTAATTGCATTTCTGCTATTGTATAACTCATTGTTCTTTGCACCTCTTGATGTCAATTAATATGGACACTACCTGTTGTTGTAAACCACTACTGCCTTGTAGAAGGGGTCATAGGCCTAGTAAAGCTGTCGAGACAGCTTTTAGCTCTTGACCCTTTCCAGGATCCATTATTTCTGGAAAAATAAAGAATTAAATTGAATTGAATGGTTCATGTCCTACTGTCATCACTGCCTGCTACACGCTCAATATGAACCCGTGGTCAGCACGCATTGAACGCCTGCCTATCTCCTCGAGACAAAATTCAAGGAGTCAGTAAAGTGAATCTTTACAGAAAACATCATTACAGGAACTCTTCAAGCAGTGCCGACCGCCGTCACTGTGCAAGCGGTGAGAAGGCGAGGTGAAGTTCTGTGTGTTTGGCACATCCGACATAGCAGGTCGTCGCCTCGCGGCACCATAGTTTACTGTCGTCGCTACTGCTTTACAAAACAAAGACACCCTACAAGTCATTTGGCTAACTCATACCGCTTCCGGTCACCCCCGCACCCCCCTCGTCAAAGGGCTGATGCGTTCATGCTTTCGGAAAAGAGAATGGCTTTAACTGACGTGCTTAATTAGACATGAAAGGTCAACTTAAGTCAGCCATTTAGAGCCGTCGCTAAGCTCACAGCAACCAGATCGAGCGGTATATAAACAGATGACAAGTTTAAATCGGGAACTGTAAAGAGGAAAGCTGCCATACATGGCTAAAACATCATCGTGAATGACCCTGTATATTGTGCCCGATTGTTATTTCCAGCGTGCAGGCCTGCGATGGAGCGTCAAATTAACACCGTAGACGGTCGAGAGCTACGCTGAGTGCGTTTTAAGACGCTAGTCTTTGACCTCGAGCGCTTACATAGCAGCCGCAGGCGAAAAGCTTCGAGGCGAATATTCGTACTCGCTTCTGCGCACTTTGACCGCATGCCCAGTTTTCCTGGACGTCACTTTTAACTGTGAGGCAACAACGGAATATTTTAAGATACTATTGAGAACATACTGATGGAAATGGTCTAACCTTCCTAAGCGCAGCAACATCTTGCTTTTCAAGTTTTTCTGCCATCGCATCGAGTAAAAAGTGCCATGGAAAACCAATAGCGTGCGTTCAATGGCAATCAATAGCAGTAAACTACAAGCGTCTCGAGGAGAGATCAGCAGATGTATACTGTTATGATTCAATCTTACGATCTGAGTAAAAAAAAAAAAGCGGTGGTTTAGCTCTGGTTAAACCTGGAGTGACGCGATAGCTACAGCTGGCCGAGTGGAAGTTGCTCAGTTGAACTGCAAAGTCAGTGTTTCGCCGCTCCGTTTCGCTGGGCGTTCCTTCTTCATCTTCGTCCCACTTGACACGGCGCATGCGCACAGCTGTTTCAGCTCGGTTTCGCCGGCGCTCCGCGCCGCCGGCAGCGGCATCTGCTCCGTGCCACGTGACGAACCACGTGACCAGCAGCGCCACCGGCAGCTGCTCCGCACCACGTGGCCAACCACATGACAGCGTGGCGGTGCAGCCACAGCGCCACCACGCTGAAGGGTCGAAATGCTACCGTAGCCAGCTATCGCTACAAAATTGCATTGCGAAAAACTGCAAGCATGTGCTATTTCGCCCGAATCGCTTGTCGTAACGTTTCGATGGAGGCGAAATGTAAAGGGCTCCCGTGTGGCGTGCGATGTCAGTGCACGTTAAAGATCCGCAGGTGGTCGAAATTATGCCGGAGACCTCCACTACGGCACCTCTTTCTTCCTTTCTCCTTTCACTCTTTCCTTAAAGTGTTCCATTACGGCGGATACTCCGACCCCGCCGAGATATGTGAGACAGTTACTGCGCCATTTCCTTTCCTCAAAAATCAATTTTCATTTCATTTCAGTCCGACATGCCGCCGCGTGCGCTGCATTTTCTCACTGATGCAATCATTAAAACTAGACACATGGCAAGAAGTTCTCAAGGATATGACTATGCATGTCTGCACTGCGGTGAAGGGACGCACGCCACCCAAGATCATATATTATGGGAATGCGCTACAAACCCCCCCCCCCCCCCTTGACGACACTTTTGCAAGCTCCCGCGGCGGAGGAATGGGACAAGCTCTTGGCCAGTTAATACAAAACAAAACAACGCAATTGGCCCTCATCACGCGAGCTCAGGAGGTCGCCCCCGACTGGAGGCCACCCTGGACTCGCCCCAACCCCAACTAATCTCTTTCATTTTATGGCAATAAAGTTGTAATCATCACCACCCGGCCGCATCCGGAGCAAGCGAGCGCCCTTTATGTTTGTAAACATGGTGTTGGTCAACTCCCATTGAATGCACAGAGTACTGCGAGGCGCCACGAGTGCATAGCCAGGCAGGTTGTTACCTGTCCGGAAGTTCAGTAGGACGTCGACGAAGAACAGCACGTCCGAGGCGAGGTTAAAGATGCTCCACTCGGGGTCTTCGTGTTGCACACTGTCGAAGAAGGCCAAGTTTAGCGGCATCAGGATGACGTTGGCGAAGCTCATCACCACCATGCACACGTCCCAGGCGTTCCTGCGCACAGCATCCAGACGACCGGTTAGCGGAAGCGAATTACTCGGATGTGCTAGGATGAATAATGAATAAATAAACCGGTCTCCAAGAAAGGAGAGGCGCATAATATCCTCATCCTTTGTGGACACGTCAACCGCGCAGTAGTGAAAGAAGGAAGCGAGAAAGAGGCGCCTGGGCGGACTGCTCCCTCCGGGTTAATTTAAACCATCCGGAGCTCTTTAAGCGCGCTCAGATTGCAAAGCACACGGGTGTCTTTCGCGCTTTTCTTGCAACGAAATACACTCTAAACCCGAATACGCCTACTCTGGAGTAGGGAAAGAGTAACCTATCCTCTACCAAGCTTTCTGTTATAAATGGGAGTGTGCTAGAGGACAACTTACTTCCATTTTTACTCCTTTCTGCTTACAGCGTACGGACACCGTCACCAAGATTTGATCCCGTGACCAAGGTGTCAGCAGCCGAATGATCTAACGACAAAAACGCGGCTGGTGGCGGTGGCTGTGGCTGTGCTGAGGGTGACTTAGGTGGTTATGAGAAAACGGAATGCACAGTAAATGTATCGCACACGGTGGGCACTTGAAGATTAGTGGTTTTTGAGGAAATGAAATGACGTAGTAACTGCTCCCTTCTTGGTGGAGAAATTAGACAACTCCGGTGCTGCAAGTCAACCGCACCGTAAGGGAAGGGATAAAGGAGGAAGTGAAAGAAGAAAGGGAGAAAGAGGTGCCGTAGTGGAAGGCTCCGGAGTAATTTCGACCCCCTGGAGATCTTTAACGTGCACTGACATCGCAGAGCACACGAAAGCTTTAAGCGTTTCGCCTCCATCGAAACGCTGCCGCAGCGGTCGGGTTCGCACTCGGGTACTCCGGAGTAGCCGAGCGCGCTAACCACTGATCCACTGTGAACTGCTCTGTGGGGGAAGAAATGGAGGGTGTGGAAGAAAAGAGAAAGGGTCGCCACAGTTCAGGGCTTTATTCGGGTTAATTTCGACGACCTGCGGTTCTTTAACGTGCACTGGCGCCAGGGATACATGGGCGTGCGATGCCTGTGCATTTTAGGGAAACCGGAACACCAGGTGAGGAGGGTGACTGTGAATAGGAGGGTGACTTGGAGAATATGAGGGTGACAGTGTCAGGCATTTGAAAACGCGCAGTATATTTACAGTGGCCAGAGAAGGAGCTGCAGATGAGCGCACTCTTATACGCAGTAAAGGTGTTTTATTGTGTAATAGCAATGATGCGAATTGCAAGGCTGCATGCAGAAGACACTACAGTGCAATTATATTGCGCTAGCCTTATAAACGTCTTTGCACGCGTAAATGACGGCCGCAGTCACAGGTCGCCATCTCTGATATTACGAACTTCCGATTTCTCGGGACCAATCAATAATTTAACTGACATCTCCACGATGGACAGAGGCGTGACGCGGTGCTAGTGTTGTGACGTCATCACAACCTGTCCACCGTGGCAGGTGGTAGTCAAATTATTTACTAGTGGCAAGAAGGGCTCGGGGAGGGCAATTTCGGTCTCACAAGCCCCACCGGCGGCTGTGTTTGAAACAGTCACCAGCCGGGGCAGTGGCGCATCGCTTAATTGCTGCACCGCTGCACCAGGAGTGATACGATGGTTCCCACCAGGAATCTATGAATGTAAAGTATAGAATGACCGATTCCGCATAGTATGGGCATAAACCCATTAACGCTGTTGCGTCAAACCCTTAAGGTGCAGCTACAATAGAATCAGCAGCAACAGCAAATGCTAACGCATTCAAACGATCCACTGAGAACCGTCTAACACTTTTTTTTTATTCAACAGCCGTGAGAAAAAGATCGCTTAGCATTGGGTAGGGCATCTAATATCAAGCTGGGTGCGAATGCCTAAGCCACGAGTATTTATATCAACGTAGCGCACTTCGCACTGTTCACGACGGCGTGGATCTTACTCGACACTTCGCAGGCTTTCCCATATGAATCCAGGATAGTGACGCCGCAGCACTGACGCAGTAATGATGGGAGCTGTAATCTACTCGGACTTTGTCTCTCATGTTTAAGCAAGCACAACTTTTTATTCCGAAATCGTGCGGAAAAATAGCTTTCTCTTCTGACAATAATTCTAAATGAGCGAAAATAATTACCGGCACGCTGGACTGGGAACAAAAGCATGCGCGATATGAACTCTTCTCGTACACGCCTTAGAGGCTATCTTTCCATGCAGTGTTCACATCTATTCCAAGCCAAGCACGCTCACACGAAAGGATTACGTGAGAAATGAATCATAGCCGCGTTCTGGCTCACTGTATGGCTCATCAATTCGGCTAGACTTTAGTAAAATTTATTCCAGTGCCCTGCGCTGGGGAAACTGAATCATGAGAGCGGCATGCCTGGTACATTAAAAGTTTGCCTGAATCTTCAATTAATACTTTGATTTGGGTGAGTTGGTTCATCTCTGACCAGGTACCTACTTTCGCGAAGAATGGACACAACGAATATACGCACGACATGTGCAGAGCGCAACTTCCAACTGGTTTATTTCATAGAAGGCAGCTAAATTTATACCGACGAGGGCAAACAATGCAGCTGTAATGCAAACAATGTAGGTAGAAATGTAGCTGCCTTCTACGAAACCAGTTGGAACGAAATGTTCATGTGTCACGAGTTCGCGATACGCAACCTGAAGGCCTCCTTGGGGTGTATCATCCATGGGAAGGGCTGGTCCTCGCGACAGGGCAAGCCGTCGAGGATGTCGTCGTCCTCGTGGGGGAAAACGAAACCTCGCCGCTTCCTCGGCGGGAGCAGGAACGTCTTCAGCTGCCGCTTGAACATCGCCACCAGCCGCCGCTCCACATTTTTGTCCTGCGCGGAGGAAAAGGTCGCTACATCTGTACACGCTGTCACCGTCAAGGATTCACTCCAATGGAAGCTGTGAGAACGATGGCTTCCCTGCAACAATGTCCAACATTCTCTAATAAAAGAATTAGAATATTAAAAATTGTATGGTACTGTTATGAAAATAGTGAACATAATGGTTCATGCTCCTGAAATGTAGCAAAATCTTAAGTGTTTCCATCGATCGCGTCGACCAGTTAAGACTGCTACAGAAAACCAATGATGAACGCTTTTAATAATAGCAAATACATTAATAGATTGTTATAGGGAGATCATACATTATATCAGAAAATTGTTTTCATCGAAGGTTTCCCGCTCAAAAATGATTCTGTCCACAATTGTTGGGTGCGGCCTATCTGGACAGTATTCTTTTAGAGCAACAGGTAAAGGCGGAGGCTGGCAGCTGCGACATACTACAACGGCGATCGCAACGGCATTTAACTTAGGAGGAAGTTCCTCGAGTCTCCCGTAACTTTGAGACTGATGATGCTGCAGCGGGAACACTACGCAGTCAATGAGAGCTGTGAAGTCGGCTGCCGTTGATGAGGGTTAAATAAGAAAGGGAAGCAGGTCAGCTAGGATATGTAATTTCACAAGCTTACCCACGTTAAAGAAAATGTTAAAGAAAAACATCGAGTAAAGCTCTCCAAAGGTGCCATCCTGTTGCAAAACAATGCCCCTTCACGCACTGCAGGTGCCAATATTGCAAAAAATGGCCTCCTAGGATTTCAGCTTACGCCACATCTACCCCTATTCGCCCGATCTAAAGGGACAAGTGTTTGGTAGAGTTTTGGAGGAAGCGAATGCAGCAAATGGGTGGTTTGACCAGCAGTGGGAAGAATTCTATGTTCAGGGACTTATTAAGGTGCAGGAGAGATCTCGTAAGTGTACTGACATCCTGTGGAGATATGTAGAATAGTGTGACCGTTTCAGCTTCCTAGCTTCTTTCCTGCTGGGTAAGGCTCAATACTTATCAGTACCCCCTCGTATATATATAGAAAGTTGGACGACGCTTAACCTATCCTTACGAGTACAATGCGATAGCATAAACGATTGATCCCGCGCAAGTACTTAAAGCGATGCGCCACTGCCCCAGCAAGTGGCTCTTTCACGCGCAGCCAACGGTGCATGGGGACTCTCCTGGGTCTCACCGTTGCGGTGGCCTCGTGCTAGAGCATCCGCCTCGCATTCAGGAGGTGCTGGGTCCGATCCCTCGTGCCTCTGGGTACCCATCGGTTTTCTAATGGGTACAAAATATCCCCCTCAGCTTTTCTGGGGTGAAATACTCGGGAATTATGTTTCGGACCAAACTTGCGTTCACGGGTCACTGATTCTTTCCGCCATCAAACAACTGAAATCCCCTTCTTGCGGTAAAGTCTACTTGTGGCCATTTTTTTCTTTACAAGCGCCCATTCAAGCTCAGAGCGACGGGATTTGAAGGCGCAGGTTCCTTTCTCAAGCTGGCCACCCGGAAAGGTTGCGCACCAGGCTAGGAGATAACCTTGTACCCAATTGTAGGAACTTGTGGGTAGCGGGCCGGAACGGGAATAACTGGGTGTACTTTCTGAGCTAAGCGTTAAACGTCGTGTTTGCTATCTCATCTACTTTCGATTCATAGCAGAGGGTTGCAAACACGTTAATGCGAAACACACTTTTTCACATCAAGTTAAGGGGCCCGTTTAATACCTGCTAAGCTTAACAGCATAAAAGCACATAAGAGCTTACATTCTCTCTGGGCACCGCTGTCTCGAGCTCTTCGTCTGGCGCCCATCCCACCGACGCATGGGACGACGACATCCCGTCTGCTGTGCGGTCTGGAGAGCCGGTTTCTGGCGCACAACCGCTGGTCGCGGCACCCCAGGACACATGGGAGACCCTGCTTCCCTTCCTCAGTTTGGCAACCGTCTCCGGCGGCGCTGTGGTCTCGGGCTCTGCCACACGCACCTCTCCTACCGGTGATGATTGCTCCTGAGTCTTGTCCTG
This sequence comes from Amblyomma americanum, assembly GCA_030143305.2. Taxonomy (NCBI): domain Eukaryota; kingdom Metazoa; phylum Arthropoda; class Arachnida; order Ixodida; family Ixodidae; genus Amblyomma; species Amblyomma americanum. The sequence goes on from JARKHS020025462.1 coordinate 53,319, forward strand.
GGGTGACGGAGTAGTCGCGAAATATGACACATGCACCTCTTCTGCCACGGTCGGTTGCTCCCGAGTCCTGTCCTGGGGTGACGGAGTAGTCGCGAAATGTGCCACATGCGCCTTTTCTGCCACGGTCGGTTGCTCTTGGGCCTTGTCTTGGGGCGACGGAGTAGTCGGAGACTCTACAGCGTGCACCCTATCGACCACCGTCGGTTGCTCCTGGGTCTTGTCCTGGGGCTGCGGTGATTGACTAGAGCTCAGAGTATTGTGTTTGCGCTTTCTCTGGTCTCTCTTCTTTCTACGCGGCATAATGAATTAGTCCTTCTTGGTGGCGACTAGCGGCGGCGAGGAGTCCTGCAGGGAGCGAAGAACGCCTGTAGAGTTCTTAAAAGGACAGGTTTACCTTAGGACGACAGTAAGGCCCGAGACAACTGGCGTAAGCCTGCAGCATGTCGTCATCCGCAAAGCTATGTGCATTTCGAGAGATGCAGCTATGTTTGCAGCAAACTGGCTCGGGAGCCCAGATGCATTCCCTCTCTCGCAAAACACGAAACCAGTCATAGGTAAAGATTTAAAAAATGGCGGTGATTTAGCTCTGGTTAAACCTGAAGTGACGCGATATAGATACAGCTGGCCAAGTGGAACTTGATCAGTTGAATTGCAAAGTCAGTCTTTCGCCGCTTCGTTTCGCTGGGCGTTCCTTCATCATCGTCCCACTTGACAAGGCGCACAGCTGTTGCATCTCGGTTCCGCCGGCGCGCCGCGCCGCCAGCAGCAGCAGCTGCTCCGCACCACGTGACTGGTCACGTGACCGATCACTGACGAACCACGTGATCAGCCAGGGCGCCGCGCCACCTGCAGCTACTCCGCACCACGTGACAGCGTGGCGGCGGCGCCACGCTTAAGTCTCGAAATGCTACCGTAATGTAGCTATCGCTACCATATATATCAGGGACTTGCATCAACTACAAGAGAGGCCGCCAGGCTAATGCAATTTCGACGAACTTAATGCAATTAGAATTGTAAGACTTAATGAATGATTCGTCATATAAACGGATATAGCTTAATTGTAAGCGCAGGCCGTGAAATGTCAAACGCCCAGTTATCGACACTCTAAACGCGCGTACACCTATATGGAAGTAAAAAGAGAGTAAGCTGTCCTCTAGCAGTGCCCCAGAGAGCAGCTTACTCCCATTTTGCTCTTTCGTGTCTAGAGTGGCTGGTCGAAGATGAGTACCGGAAGGTTATTTCCGTGACTAAAGCAAATCGATCCCAATCGTATTCAGAAGGGCGGCAGGTCGGGCGGGTTGGTGCAAGTATGTCATTTTCTGAAGCACAGGAACGATACGTGCGCCGAGACCGTTCGTGTTAGTCTCTTATGTGTCCGTGTCGCTCCCAAGCTTCAGAACATGACCCATGCGTATGTCAACGCAAAGGGGAACAGGTACAGAAGAAAGGTCATTCAGTTTCCAGCTTCGGGGTTTGTTTACTACGAAAGTGAAGGAACTTTTATGGACAGATGGATTAAATAATGGGGGCGGGTGTAGAATGCGGCACCATTACTGCTCACGTTTTCGTCCAGTTAAGGCTGAAAACTCGTGAAGTTTTCTTTATCTCATATTGGCAGCAAGCAAACTCAAAATATCTCTCAGTGTTAACTTCGAATAGAGCAAGCTGCCAGGCTAGTTGGATTCACATGACTTTCTCAGCAGCGTGATGCAACCCGAGGACAAGACAAGGGCGACACACGAAAAAAGCGCTGAACTATCAAGTTCATTTCTTTACTCATGCAATGCTTCGGTGATTTCAGAAATTAAGTTGAAATTAAGCGTTTTTCTCGTGTGTCCTTTTGTAGTGATAGCTACATTACGGTAGCATTTCGAGCCTTCAGCGTGGCGGCGCCACCACGCTGTCACGTGGTTGGTCACGTGGTGCGGAGCAGCTGCCGGCGGCGCGGCACCGTGGCTGATAACGTGATTCGTCACGTGGTTGGTCACGTGACCAGGCACCTGGTGCGCAGCAGCTGCTGCTGCTGGCGGCGCGGCAGACCGAGCTGCAACACCTGTGCGCATGCGCCGTGTCAAGTGGGATAATAATTGGGGTTTTTTTTTGGGGGGGGGGGGGAAGGAAAGGCGCAGTATCTGTCTCATATATCGTTGGACACCTGAACCGCGCCGTAATGGAAGGGATAAAGGAGGGAGTGAAAGAAGAAAGGAAGAGGTGCCGTAGTGAAGGGCTCCGGAGTAATTTCGACCACCTGGTGATCTTTAACGTGCACTGACATCGCACAGCACACGGGCGCCTTAGCGTTTTTCCTCCGTAAAAACGCAGCCGCCGCGGTCGGGTTCGAATCCGGCAAATCAGTAGTCGAGCGCCCTAACCTCTGAGCCACCGCGGCGGGTGGGTCAAGTGGGACGAAGATGAAGAAGGAAAGCCCAGCGAAACGGAGCGGCGAAAGACTGACTTTTCAATTCAACTGAGCAAGTTCCACCCTGCCAGCTGTAGCTATCGCGTCACTACAGGTTTAACCAGAGCAAAACCACCGCCATTTTTTTGTCTTGCACTCCTGTTGCTCTGCGCTGCAAAGAAAGTTAAACGAATACATTGGTTACGATTTTAAGGGAAGTAAGAAGGGTAGTTCAAGCTGGCGGTATTGCGTTCCGGCAAGAAAATCTCCCTGTCGCGTTAATGCATGGCTCTCACGGCCGAACTAGAGAAATCTCCGAACCCTGGCCTGTATTCGACAGAAGGAAAGTAGAGATAGGACTAGAAGCAATGTAACCTCGCCGAAGGAAATATGCGCTCACCTTTTAAAGCCCAAATATACGGTAGACAAACCGATGACCCAGCGATTGCACGAACCTCTGCGTGCCTCTTCTTCTTAGCTTCTATCCTGCCCTGATCGCACGAGCTTGTGTCAAGAATCCGGGCAACTACAGGGAGCACAAAACAAATTCGGTTAGTGTTGTAGTCGATTTAAAACTTTACACTTGATAAACTTTGGGAAACTTAATTGGATCCCTATTATCTTATTTTTAAGTTCATTTGTCCTTCAGGGTGGACTGATTTCCCTTGTTTTGTTCCAGTTTGGTACAAATTCAACTTTAAGCGTTTTCTTGCAGCATTCACCATCTCCATTCAAACATTCAAGCTGTCTTTGTTTTTGTTGTTCACAGACATAACGAAACGTTCCCAATACAAAGGATGAGCCAAGAGCAAAGAGGCAGTGAAAAACAGGCAAGCGGAAGAAAATGCTCCAAAACCAGTAAAAGACAAAGACAAAGACGTTTCGTTCAGCAGATGTCCAATTATTGTCCGAATTATTAGCGATAATCTTAGTCCTACGAAAATTAAAAACTACCGTTTGCCAAGTCATGGTTAAGACGGACTCTCTGTCTATTTGCTCTTCATTATCCACATCCACTAAGTCTCGGGCATTACGCCTCTTTTGTTCCTGATCCCACTTCATCTAAATTCGGTACGGTTGCTTTGGGTACTAGGGCAAATAGGCCTTTACTTAAATGACGTTGCAGATGACTTAGGAAGGGCCTCTCTCCAAGGCCCAATTATTGCTGTCCTGCCAACCTGGGCATATACAGCTGCGGTAAGGTTTGGCAGATACACAAAATTTCAGAAATTTGCTGCTTCGGCTCTTACATCACCTACCGAATACCAGCAACTTCTGCATCCTTGCATAGTAGAGGTGTCCTTTACGCGTTTGTGTTGCAGGGTGTTGCAGGGTTCCTCTGCTAAATTTCTAGCGTCACAGATCTGGTCTGGCGGTTTCCCCACTGTGCCCATTTTCTGCCGAACCTGAGACAATAGACCACTACGTCCCGTTCTGTCACCGCTTCTTTTCTTTGAGGAGGCGCCTATTTAAAATTCCGTTTCACCAGTTGGGTCTGCCTGCGTCTTCTGCGGTTGTTCTTTCTACAGGCGCTTCTTTGTTTGGGCGAAGCAGCAGCAGAGTGTGCTCTGCTGCCCAAAATTCGCTGCTAGAAACGCACCGACTCCATTTCTTTTTTCCCTCCACCCTCAGTCAGTGCGATTTTGGAACATTACACGCGTTGTATTGTAATTTGCACATAAATTCATTGTCCCGTCTTTGGTCTCCGAGTTAACAGGCCCCTTGTCGTTGCGTCGCCCAGTCTGTCAGCCTATTTCCTATTACTCCTCCTTTTTTTCCCCTCTAAACGCTCCTGTTTCCAGCAGTTCACCGCCTGGGTCTTGGTCAATCCCCCGTAGTGGGTTTGTGCAATCCTTATTTAAGGCCAACCAAATAACCAGATCTGAGTGCTTCGATGTCCAGCCTTGATTTGTTGATGTTGCGCCCTTCGTGACTGACACTTACCCACGAGGGGGATTGGCCACACCAGGAAGAATTCAAAGACTGACATTACCGGGAAGAATTTAGAATTTAGGCCGAGAAACAAAAAAAGAAACTGTGACTAGAGAAGCAGTGATTTTACTACAAGATAAATTTTAGAGGAACGAGCATAACCTGAACTTAGAATGACGGAGCAAAGGGATGAGGATAGAAAATTTTAAAAAAAACATACACAAAGTGATCCGCGGCCCTAGTACGGAATCCTTCGAGGTGAATAAATGAACTTGTTGACAGCGAAACAAACTGCACAGCTGTGTAGCGACAAACGAAAGTCAATTTGGAACAGTCAAAACCACCTCAAATTATAGAAGCGAACTTCAATGCAAAGCTTTCGTAAGGATGCGAATCGGAGGCAGGAAAGAAGGGAATGGTTCAACATTTCAGGTTCATTGCAGAAAGAACAAATGCTGAGAACTGAACCCCCCTTATCTATCAAGGTAGGAATTTAGGGGAGTAATCCTGCATCACAAACTGATCAGAGTCACCTCGCATTTACGAGAAAGGCATCGACATGAATTCCGCCTGAACTTTAGATTCCAGAAGTCTCAAGACGAAAGAAAAGGTGTCTTGGAATGATTTAGCGTTAAAAATTGCTTGAAATGGGCATCCGTCCACAAGGAAAAAGAAGGAAGTAAGTGCAGAGGAGTCCAGATCAACGAGGATGGTGGTAGAAGGTCCGCCATCTCATTCATCTGAATGTCGCTGTGGCCGGGTACCCACACAAGGCTTACGTGGCGCACTTGACAAGGCACAAGACCAAAAACAGAGAAGAAGCAAATCTCTCCGGTTTGGTGAGGACAGAACTGTACAAACTGAAAAGGCCTCTAGACGCAATAACGACGCTACATTGCTGCGTACATTAGATTTCTGATGGCCAGAACCAGGGACAGAAATTCCGCGATCAACTTTGGGGTGTAATTAATAATAATAATAATTGGTTTTTTGGGGGGAAAGGAAATGGCGCAGTATCTGTCTCATATATCGTTGGACACCTGAACCGCGCCGTAAGGGAAGGGATAAAGGAGGGACTGAAAGAAGAAAGGAAGAAGAGGTGCCGTAGTGGAGGGCTCCGGAATAAGTTCGACCACCTGGGGATCTTTAACGTGCACTGACATCGCACAGCACGCGGGCGCCTTAGCGTTTTTCCTCCATAAAAACGCAGCCGCCGCGGTCGGGTTCGAACCCGGGAGGGGGGGGGGGGTTAATTAGAGAAGAAAATTTTCAGGAAATTTTAAAAGCTCGCAGGAAAGGGTACAGCGCAAAAAGACGGGACTAGAGAAGCGGGCACACACAGGCGCTGACTTACGTCTGATGATTTAATAATAATTGGTTTTGGAGGAGAAACGAAATGGCGCAGTATCTGTCTCATATATCGTTGGACACCTGAACCGCGCCGTAAGGGAAGGGTAAAGGAGGGAGTGAAAGAAGAAAGGAAGGGAGAGGTGCCGTAGTGGAGGGCTCCGGAATAATTTCGACCACCTGGGGATCTTTAACGTGCACTGACGCACAGCACACGGGCGCCTTAGCGTTTTTCCTCCATAAAAACGGAGCCGCCGCGGTCGGGTTCAAATCCGGGAACTCCGGATCAGTAGCCGAGCGCCCTCACCACTGAGCCACCGCGGCGGGTGTGCCAACTTGTACAGATTTTATTTCTGTGATAGCGCATTAAATATGAGAAGCTATGCGCAATCAACGTGTGCATTGCATCGCCGATTGTGTACGTCAACAACACAGGAGGAAAGGTGGAAAGAGGTAAATCCAGCACTAGTCTCTCAGCCGCTAAGATAATCCATTTCTTTTTGAGTGAGTGCAGGAGATGGCTTGCTCGCGCACTTTTCTTGATTTTCATGAATCAGGAACGCTTCAACTATTTCCAGAACGCGCTGGTCTCTATGACTGTACAAAATTGTTGTCATACTGAAAGCTTTTAAGACCTGTCGTACTTAAAAGCTCTGAAAACAAAAACATTTTTCTCCTGTTTCTTTTCAAAAAAAATATGCTCGGTTTTGTATTTTTTCGAAGTTGTGGATAAGTTATGTAGTATACGGACTCAACAGACACATGCATATTGAAGCTGCGATTACGCATGGCTAAAATACAGTTGCTATTTGAGGTCGTATGGAAGGTGACTAAAATTTTCTCTAAAATACCCAAAACAGGAGTTGATTTACTTATCAGATAATTTAGGCACCTAGTCGAACGCAAGTCGGAAGTAAAGAAGACACCTAGATGTTAAATATCTGTGACTGGCTTTAAAGCAGCATCATGAGTGTTACATGTACACGGATGTCAGAGATTATTTCTTGAAAAGGCGATGCATAGATTTTTTCGTATTCAACCTTTTCTGAAGTGTATACTAAGCTATGTATAGGTAATTTTGCATGGTTATGTATTCACTTGCATTGCTAATTATCCTACACAAAACACAATCATCAGCGAACATATGAAATGATTATGTAATACGACCTGCAATGTCCTTTATATAAATAAAAAAGAAAGCGGCCCCAGGACTGAGCCTTGGGACACTCCGGAAGTCAGAGAAGCGTAACTTGAAGCAAAACTGTTTATATCCACTGACGCATCTGTCAAAGTGAAAGGTGTACCGTTATCCATTTTATTGTATAATTATTCTGTTTGTATGCTCGAAGTTTAGATGTAAGAAAACCATGTACAACATCAAATGCCTTGCTGAAATCTAGAAAGATACAATCAACGAGGAGGCGTTTATCATCGGCCAAAGCTACGCCGCGTGATAACTCTACAAGCTGTGTTATGCAAGAAAATTCTCGATGAAGTCTATGTTGAACTTATGGTTTTCTAGGTGAGTCATTATAGCGTAGCCAACCACATGTTTCATTATTTTACCCCCTGTTCTTGTTAAAAACGTCCGCCTTAGTTCCGCATGACGTTATGCGGTTCATTCATGGGTAACGGCGCCGCCCGTGCTAGTTTCCAATGAGCAAGTATTATTCAAGGACTTCTCGAATAGTCGCGAAGAATACAGACACAATGCGTCCGAACAATTCTTGTTCATTGCTGCAGGTACGTCAACGGAACCACACGCCTTCATTAGATTAACGCCATTCGTTAGCCACTGGACTCCTGCTACAGGAAAGGCGACATTGGACATACCATTCAATCTGAGTTGGACATACAACATTTAGTGAGTGACCAGCAGTGAATAACGAATGACAAGTAACGACTGAAACAATCAGCTTTCGATTCGTCATCCTGAATAGTGGTCGTATGATATTTCAAGGCAGAAATATAGAACTGTCATCATTGCCATTCTGGCGAACACACCACCGAAATTATTTAGAATCTGCTACCAACTTTTCTACAAGACTGAGAAAGTAAATATCCTTAGCTAAGGTGGTCTTACATTTAAATTATAGCGTTAGTGTTTAAAGTAACGCAAAGTGATCGGGCGAAGCTTTTTTCCTGAATTTAGCACAAACTTGATTCTCAATTTAGCATAAACTTGCAGCTTACGATTAAACAACGGTTTATCTCGAGCACGTTTAGGTGACAAAACATGTTATTGGATATGAGCTTCATGTAGTTCAGTTAGTTTCTCTTTAAACAGAGTGAAAAAATCTGCAGCTTTCAGTTTTCTGCCAGCGTGTCTTATGTAGTAAAGTAGGCTTCTGATGCTGCGTAGATTACCTCATGATCCGCTTTGACATACAAATAATTATTCTCTCTGGATTATTTCGGAAAAAGCAAATTCCTTATACAGACATCGGCTGCATAATATTATGGCCACTGACGTCTGGTAACACTTCCACGTTTGATACAGCATTGCACATGGTCTTGTAACATAATTTTGGTTACTTCGTGCGCTCAACTGTATATTATTTGCTCTATTATGTAAAAAAAATATTGAGTATATGCTTGTTCGCACTGCAATTATCGAGTTACTGGACAACCAAATAATATCAGGGAGATTACGATCATCTTCTAGTAAAATGTGGTCACTGGGTATAATTTTATAATTTCAAGGGCCTCACATATGTCTGCAGAAGTACTAGAATTTCAGAGCCAGGAGCTCAATCAGACGAACCAGAAACTAATGCCATCCCATTTGGTAACTATATTTTCCAAAAAGTTGGTTCGGCCTCAGCATCAGGAGAATCTAGAATGAAATTCTTGAATCGCCGATAATGACCATGCGATCATGGTGGAAGCACTGATGGCTATGAGGGAGTAGTTGAGAACGCCAAATAGTTTGATCTAGTTAAGTTTCTGTACCTAAGACAATCTGTGGCGCAAGCGTTGCAACAAGATAGTTAAAGGCAGCTATTTTATTTTTTAAACATCTCTAGTAGATCAATAAAACTCTTACTGACTTTGAACTTTAAAAGTGCCTTCAAAGCTGCGATACAATGATCGCTCTGCGCGGCGCGTGTGATCGCAGTGGTTTGGAACGCGAAGATACGCGTCAAAAATGAAAATATTCTGCTGTTCTCAATGACATCGCACAGCACACGGGCGCCTTAGCGGGCACACGGGCGCCTTAGCGGAGGCGAAACGCTAAGGCGCCCGTGTGCTGTGCGAAGTCAGTGTACGTTAAAGATCCCCATGTGGTCGGAATTATTCCGGAGCCCTGCACTACGGCACCTCTGTTTTCCTTTCTTCTTTCACTCCCACCTTTATCCCTTCCCTTACGGCGCGGTTCAGGTGTCCAGCGATATATGAGACAGATACTGCGCCATTTCCTTTCCACAAAAATTAATTATTATTATTAAAGCTGTCCTCTGCGATGAATGCTTACTCCAAGGACCCAGAATCTTTGCTTCAGTAAGGGGCAAGATTGTGAACAATCAGTGAGTGCTAGATTGTGAACAATCAGTGTGTGCCCTGTGTGCCCTGCAAGTAACGGCCAACGGACACGTAGAAAAGTGATCACATCCCTTTGTTCTCTCCCTTTTCTATCTCTCCCTCCGTTCCCCTTCCCACGTGTAGGGTAGCATACCGGGCGCTGCCTAGTTAACCTCCCTGCCTTTCCGTCTTTCTATCTCTCTCTCTTTACTGACTTTGTGGCACCTGACACAAGATGAATTGTAAAAGCTGAAAGAAGAACAAAATATGCGACATTTTATTCCGGAAAGAAAACGTCGGCTTGAATTCAATTAGTAACTCGAACAGCACTAAACTTGGAAATGTTAGTTTTCGCACATTGCACGTCATTGCCATCAACAAAATAAAAATGAAGCTCACAGCATTTGCAAGAAACTTGCCTTTCGTTGTTTTACTCCCGTAAAAAAGTGGGAGCACTTTTCACCACTCGCACTCCTGTTTCCTGCTTGCACAAGCCAGAATAACCACGAGCACGCGGGTGTGGTTGTGGGCTAGCCATTTTAACATTGCTTGAAAGGGAACAGCGCAAACACAGGACAAATAGAGGAACGTACAACACAGGCGCTGAGCTTCCTTTGGAGCGAGCTACACGCCGTGGCAGTGTAGTGGCGCTCGACTGTTGAGCCCAAGGGCGCGAGTTTGAAACCCACCGCGTCAATCATATTAGGTAGTTTCAGAACAGGAGACTCTATCGATTAAGGGGATAGGGGAGTAGCGGGGCGGTAGTGCGCATGCGCACGACAATGTCCAATAACCAGGACAATAGCACGCTATTCAGTTATCCCCGTAATCTATAGGACCCCCCTATTCTAAAGCTCGCTGTTACGATGTAGGCAAAAGGCAAAAACACCCATGCGCAGGGCGAGGTTACTGCACTTTAAGATCCTGAGATGGGTGAAACTATTCTGAAGCCCCCCATTAAGGCGTCTCCTCAGCTCGTGCATCTTAGGGACGTTACGCGGCATATACAGTTTCAAACAACTATATATAGTGTAAAAAGACTCATGCGGTTAACCATTCGTCTTAGGGAGAAAGCCTGGTTAATTCCGTGGGAAGCTACAGCCTTTTTTTTCCTAATAGCAGTAATTGCCTAGGACGGGAAATCGCCATCAGGGAAATAACCATCATCTGAGCACGTGCTATAACCCGTCGCGGTGGCTCAGTGGTTAGGGCGCTCGGCTACTGATCCGGAGTTCCCGGGTTCGAACCCAACCGCGGCGGCTGCGTTTTTATGGAGGCAAAATGCTAAGGCGATCGTGTGCTGTGCGATGTCAGTGCACGTTAAATATCCCCAGGTGGTCGAAATTATTCCGGAGCCCTCCACTACGGCACCTCTTTCCTCCTTTCTTCTTTCACTCCTTCCTTTATCCCTTCCCTTACGGCGCTGTTTGGGTGTCCAGCGATATATGAGACAAATAATGCGCCATTTCTTTTCCCCAAAAACCAATTATTATTATTAGCACGTGTTATAAACACGCGTCAACGTAAACTTTTGGCCACCTCATACGCACAGAACTGTCTCTAGTTCAGCTGCTGGTACACCGCCTTTTCTGCGCCTTGTCTTTGGAAGGTTTAATAATAGTAATAAGAAAGTAATCAGCAGAATATTAAATTTGATACGTCAACCCGCTCAAACTGCGGGCCACCCGATACGACTGTAGGCGTTTTCTTTACCCTTAAAAGCAGCGCCCGGGCCTGTCACACTTCGATCACTACGAAGGCCACCGCTTTTTCTATCACGGGAAAGCTGCTCTCCCCCACCAGCAACAGCCGAGTGGCGCACGAAGCCCCGTACTACGCACACCTCGCCCACGCCTCGCATACCTGGCCGATAAACGTCCCACGCGCATACTCAGAGCGCTCCAAGTCGCGCCCCCCTACCTTCAATCTCCCCGCATGTGCGTGTGTACCTGTGCGCACGTGGGAGGAGCTGCGCGTCTCTCTTTAACCGCCAGACGCGTGCGTGTGAGCTAGTACGTGCGACGTGCACGTACGTACGTGGCGTACGCGTCGCCGCGTTCAGCAGGATACCGGTAGATTGAAGACTAGCCCCTCCTCACCCCTTCCCTCTTCTACCCCCTTCATCCATACATGATTGCAGCGCACTTGCAATGTCACCCGCCTCTCCCTCTTCGTTTTATATTTTTGTTTCTGTAATTTATTCAAAATACGGAGAGAACACAAATGCACATACACACACACCACTCCCCGCAGGAAAGGCGCGCGACTGCCGAGAGGTGAGGGTATAGGAAGTTCGATCGCGAGGAACGCGCCTCAAGGCGCCAATGCGACGTCTCGCCAAAAAAGTTGTCCCTCTTCCATCGGTCGCCTCGCTCGAAGTTGTTCGCTGTTCAGAGCATAGAGTACTCCGCTCTCATTCATCATGCAGAGAATGGAGGTATTTGAAAGCGCGTCGTCCGACAGATGCCGTAAGTATCGGTTTATTTTTCTCTTTTCTGCTTGCTGCGTATATGCAGATCTGTAATAGCCAGGAAATGATGAGTTCACTTTTCGTGAAGGTGACTCATTGGGAAAGAACATCGCTTTGGCTTGAGTGATGCTACAGCGCAAACGAACGCTTGTTTACTTTGTCATTGAACAGTGTCGAGCTAAATGTTTCTATTGACAGGTAACAAGCATGGAGCTTATTTGAGTATATTATTTAAGAATGCTAATTGCTCGTGGGCGCTATTTAAGTGGTGTATTCGCGACGAAATAAACAAGGCAACGCCTCAGCTTAGCTGCTGTATACATCTTGATAATTATAGCATCAACTAGAACATTTTGAGAAGATCGAATTCCTTTGGCGCAAAGAAAAGAACAGCGGCTGGCCTCCGGCAACCTGAAAAAAAACACGAATGTACGAAGGACCGACGCGAAGAGCCAAGTCCGAAACAAAGGACTTCATTGTGCTTGCGAGAGAAGGCTTGCTCTAAAAGGAAAGAAACGTGAAGGAATAAGAGAGCCTCTGGCTTACAGTGCATTAGCAAACATTTAACGAACTGTCGGCGGACAGTTTACACGACTGTGTGCATAGTTTCCTGGACGACAACAAACACTAGTGTCGAGTTCTCGCTCTATTACCTAGACTATGCTTTACCATCTGCGTGTGCTCTCGCGTATACATTTTTAAAGTATGCCCTATGAAATTTTCAGAATTCTCATTATAGCATATAAAAATTCTATCCGTAGCCACCCTTCGTGGCCAGAAAATAAAGTATCAAAACTTAACTTGTCGATATGGTTCGCTGATCGAGCATTATTTGTTGTTTTTACTACCATATGCTCAAAATGTGTTCCATCACTCTCCTGCTTAACGGAGCGAGATAAACGGCATATCACGTTTCCTAGGAATACAGGTTTTTTTGTCCTGTGACGGTTTCCGATTTGGAAAAAAAGAGAGTAGATGGATATGAATGCGTTTGGTACAGCGCTTGTTATTGCTGTCTGTGCCCCGTTCTGATGTTGGTTTCAAAGCGCAAATACGCCGACACAGAAAGGCAAAGAAACAGGGCGGAAGCAAACAGGAAACGTTTCGCGACTCGTTTGTTTCATTAATTGTGTTCGCTCACCACAAATCATACTGCCGTTGTCCTGGGTGGCAACCAATGGAAGAAAAAACGCGTCGTTCAAGGCGAGGAGCGTGCATGTAGATGAGCGAGTAATCGACCAGAGGCTCAATAAATAAAGTCGCCAGGATGAAAATCGAAAATCGGAAAGAAACGAGACGAAGTTGAGCAAAAACTTGAGAAGAAATCCGAGGCATTTCCGCAGTAAAACTCGTTAAGTGCGCAAGAAAACGGTCCAATTACAAGATGCTGAATAGTGAGAATGTGCAAATCTTAAATCCTTGTTTCCCTCATTGCGCTGGGTTTCATTATAGTTCCTCTTGCCCTATGTTGTTACTGTTGCTCTATGTTGTTGTTATTACAACACACTCACAAAATGGATTGACCAGCGTTTGACGATGAGTTGCAAAGGGAAAGACGAAACACTTGCCCAGGAAGTTTTTTATTTATCTATTTATTCATTCATATACCTCGCAGGATCCAACTGGACTGTTATGTGAGGCGGATTACATTAGAAAGTTGGGTGCGGAAGCAAATAGAACATCGTTGTACAGCAGTAAACAACCAACTGAAAAATAGAACGAAACTGGAAACGCCTTCAGAACAAAATGCTGCTTATTTTTTTCTTTGAAGCTAATAGGATCTGAGATGTGAGCAATGTGGTCAGGAAGACTACTAGAATAAATAATATTACGGGGCAGGGCTGATGAGTTCAAAGCGGTGGTTCTTTTCGAAAGGCGTTAGAAAGTGAGATTATTATGCAATTGGTGAGATGTGCGGGTCGGTTGTGTATGAGGTAGGGTGTGCGAATGATCGCTGTAAACAACTTTATGGAAGAGGCAATTAAGTGCTATTGTTCTGCGAGATTCTAAGGACGGGAGGGACAGCGATGACTTAATGTTATGCTGGTATGTCGGCTGCAGTAGAGAGCAATAAAGCGAGCGGCACAATTTTGTACGCGCTCTAGGGAATCAAGAACTCTTGATGAGGTGACCAAACAGAAGAGGCGTATTCAAGTTGAGGGCGAACAAATGTTTCATATTGCCTCTTGGGCCTCTGCGCGTACTATCGCCGGTTTGTTCCCAATTTCTCCCGGCTAGCAGAGCCTTTGACCCGCCTGACGAAGGATTCTGAACCCTTCATCTGGGGCCAAGACCAGGACAGCGCCTTCACAGAACTCAAGTCCCGTCTGCAGTGTACGCCTGTGCTTGGCCACTTCGACGAAGAGGCCGACACTGAACTGCACACTGATGCTAGTAACGTTGGCCTCGGCGCGGTCCTTGTTCAGCGGCAGGATGGTCTAGAACGCGTGATTGCTTACGCCAGTCGCATTTTGTCCCGTTCAGAAGTCAATTATTCCACAACGGAAAAGGAATGTCTAGCTGTGCTGTGGGCCGTTACGAAATTTCGTCCGTACTTGTATGGCCGCCCGTTTCGGGTCGTGCGCGACCACCATTCACCATTCACTCTGTTGGTTGGCGAACCTGAAGGATCCCTCGGGGCGGCTTGCTCGATGGAGTCTTCGGTTACAAGAATTTGATGTCACCATCGTGCACAAGTCTGGCCAGAAACACAGCGATGCTGACTGTCTATCCCGCGCCCCAATCCTGTGCCCCACTGACGAGTCCGACGACGATTCCGCTTTTCTTGGTGCTCTCACCACGTCCACCCTTGCCCAACAACAAAGGGCCGATTCTGACCTGCTGCCCCTCATAGAATACCTTGAAGGAATCGCCCCATCTCCACCTCGGCTCTTCAAGCGCGGACTGTCATCGTTTTGCTTGCGCGATGGGGTACTCTACAAAAAGAACTACGGCCCAACGGACACTGTCTATCTGCTTGCAGTGCCAGCTGCGCTTCGTGACGAAGTTCTGCGCGCGTGCCACGACGACCTTTCTTCGGGCCATCTCGGGTTTTCCCGCATGTTGGCGCGCATACGCACCAAGTACTACTGGCCCAAGCTTGCTGCGGTTGTCCGCCGTTACGTGCGAACCTGCCGAGAATGTCAGCGCCGGAAGACGCCACCGACTAAACCAGCCGGGCTCCTGCAGCCTATCGATCCCCCGCGCCTCCCATTTCAACAGGTCGGCATGGACTTACTCGGTCCGTTTCCGGCGTCTTCCATGGGTAACCGGTACATTGCTGTTGCCACTGACTATCTCAGCCGCTACTGTGAGACCAAGGCTCTTCCCCGTGGTACCGCCGCCGAAGTCGCAAGTTTTTTCATTCATAACATTGTGCTTCGTCACGGAGCTCCAACGGTCGTATTAACTGACAGGGGAACCCCGTTTACGTCGGAACTTACGAACGAGGTACTGCGACTCAGTGGCACCAGTCATCGAAAGACAACGGCTTACCATCCGCAAACCAACGGACTGACTGAGCGGCTTAACAAGACAATTGCCGATATGCTTTCTATGTATGTCGACGATGACCACGCGAAGTGGGACCGGATACTTCCTTACATAACGTTCGCGTACAACACTGCGCTTCACGAAACGACGCGCTTCACTCCTTTCCATTTGGTGCACGGTCGCGAAGCCTTGACCATGCTGGACGCCATGCTTCTTCCGGATCCTACTCCCTCTTCTGTCGTGGATGCCGACCAATTTGTCCGTGACGCCGAAGTTGCTCGCCAAGTTGCTCGACAGCCCCGGACCCAACCCCGCCATTAACTTTTCGCCTTATTTTTTTTTTCTTCTTCCCCTCGCGTGCGGCATCGAGTCGATGCCTCTTAGATGGGAGGGGCAATGCCACGCTGCTGACTTTCTGCAGGCGCCACCTGGAGGTCGAACTGTGTTCCCGAGCGCGAGGCCGAACGTCTTCTTTGTCCAGAACGAGCGCGGCGGGGTTGGCAAACCTCGCCCGAGTGAACAGCTTTGTTCTCTGTATTTTCGCCGGTGACAATATGCTTGCTGCCGTGTGGAGATAGGCACAGCTCTGAGGTTATGCTTTAGATAGCCTAATGTACGGTTAGGTTTGGCACGTGAAACGATCACAAAAGGAGCGGGGAAGAAGAATTTATGGGTGCAGTTTAATAAATGCAAAAGAAGGCGGAAGACGAAATAATTTTGAAATCTACATTTGGCAAATTTTCTAGCTTCCTGCTTCATGTCTGATTTCTTTTCTTTCAAGGTCCCTAACTTTTCTTCATCTTCCTGCTGTTTAGTACCCCTGTCACACGGGCACTTCTAAGGCCTTAGGAATTAAGCTCCTTTGCCCCAAAGGAGCGTGACGCGCATCTACACGGCAAAGCGTCGAGACCTTTGCGAAAAAGGTCCGTAGTCGGAAATGCGGCCGTCATCGGCCTTAAAGTTGCTTAAAGGAGCAATCCAGACGGCAGCGCCAGCTAGCGAGCTCAAAGAATAAAAAATTGACGCAATTTTTAGTTTTGAAAACGTAAAAAAATATCTCATTTATCTTATTTAATGGTTAATTTTGCGTTACAGTGCACTTAACCGTAGAGGAGGCTATGACTTAAGACATCTACGCTGCTAAGAAAGGACTTGAACGCTTTTCAGCAGCCGCATCGACACACACGTGCTTGCGCTTCTCGCTTTGCTGTTTTTTCTTCGTTTGCTCTTCATGGCAATTACACACTTCGTTCTAATGTCTCGCGGTTCGTCGCTCATGATTACGGCAGCACGCTAACCAGGCACAACCTAATTCCTTTGAAATACGCATAAGGACATAAGAAGCCAAGCACGCTTCTCACACACAACGAGGAGCCGAACGGGAAAGTGCGCCTACCGTGGTCAAACCGGGAACAATAAAAAAAAAGAAACTTTTGTTTAAAAATATTCGTTTCTCACCGTCAGAACGCTCGTTTATTATCGTGGTAGCTACTTTTTCAAACATACGCAAAAGCACTCTTATCCTCTTAGCTGAAGTGCTGCCGTCTGCTTTAATTTCATAATGTTACTAGCGCCGCTTCACATACAGCGGTGCCTTTTGGCATTCACGGAGGCCGCATTCTAGCTCCTTTGGATTTGCCGTGTAGCAGCGCCTCTGCTCCTTTTCGCTTTTTCTCCTTTAGTGCAATAAGACAACTTTACGGCAAAGGCCGTGAAGAAGTCCCATGTGACAGGGCTATAAGATGCATTGTGCTGACGCGGCTATATATTCGTGTACTACATATGCCCATATTTAAAGCACTTATAGGTAATCCCAAGACACGTCCACTCCGTGCTCATGTGCATCCACGGGTCTAATGCCATGCTTTTTTTTTTTTTGCAGCCTTAGGTATGAGACACTGAAACAGTCTTCCAGCGACGTGCACCTTCGTAATCAACATCATCATCTTCATTACCGTCTCGAGCTAAGCGTTCTTCGAGGCGGCGCCTCAGGAACACCGCATTTCCACACCGGGTCCACCAGATCTCGCGCACGTTTTGCGCACGTTACTCATCGTTTCCGCCGCCGAGATGGCGTCGCCCGCGAGCAACGCCCGCAGCAGCGGAGACGGAAGTGGCAGCGGCCGCGGCGGCGTCGCCAGCGAGGAGGTCGAGCAGGTGTTCCGGTCGCTGCGCGGCCACGGCCGCGTGCTGGGCGTGGTCGCCACTACGGCCGACGGCGCTCTCATCAAGTCGACGCTCGAGGACGACAAGATGACCGAGCACTACGCGCAGCTGGCCGCGGGCATCTGCGAGCAGGCCCGCAGCGCTACGGCCGACGGTGGCCCTGCCGACGAGCCGACCTTCTTCAAGATGAAGACGCGCCGCCACGAGATCGTCATCTCGCCAAGCAAGAAGTACACGCTCATGGTGCTCACCGAGGTGCCGCCACCGACGGTGGAACAATAGACGCTTTGCGCAGACGCCCCCAGGACGAGCGACCTGCCTCTTGCTATGAACAAGAAGGCGTGTAACCGACGGATCTGAAAAGACTTCAAGTGCGTACAGGGACGCTACCCTTTTGCTCAGGGGACTCTGTGAAGTCAAATGTACGGATGGCACTGCAAGGAGAAAAATACAACACAGTGGCATGCGCAGCGATTTCTCGGTATCTTTTTCCTGTGATGCTTTGTGTCGATATTATCCCAACTTTATCTAAGCTTGCGTGTTGGCATTTTCTGCGATATACTAATTGCAGTGCCGCATTCCGGGGGCCACATTTTGTAACGTTTCATCCCGCTTTCGATCTATTTGGAACTCCGCCACTGGTCGCTGTTTCCCAGTGACGTAGGCCACTGCGAATGACATCACGCTAGTCGTGGGAGAATCGCTGTCCAGCACGATGACGTGCTCTGCATGCCTGACCAGCTCTATCTACGCTACCTCCGTCTTTGGGAGGAAACTGCAGTAGTCCTGCGAAGAATTGGCGAAGCATGCTTGGTCGGACTGCATATAAGGTAGGTGCTGAATGCTAAGGCGCCGCGGCCACATGGGACATGGGTGTGATTGGTCATTCCTTCTTACACCTGCACTTTCCTTCGACACGATTTACGTCACGACCAAAGGAAACGAATGCGAAACGATTTAACTAGTATAAAAAAAAACGGTCCCTGTTTTACACACTCAAGGACATGCATGATACGTTGTAGTAGGAACTAGCTATCAACAATTGAGAGTTTTAACACAGCGGATATGTCTTAGCTTAGACGTATACCGGGTTACCGGACGCCTCCTGCGCACGACCAGTGACAGGTGGTGCCACTGCGTTGTGGCGCCGACATCTAGTAATCCGGCACACGTCTACAAGCGAACGTATGCCCATACAGAAAGGGATTATGGCATGTCAGATTACCGGCTGCGCACATAGAAACATAGAGGGCGCTCGCGGACGCCGGAGCCGGCTGTGGGAATCGCCTGCGCTGTCATCTGCTACGGTGAGTGCTTTGCTATACATGCCGTTTGAAACTGCCTTCCATGTAGAGCTGTTCAGGCTGCTTAGTTTCAGCGATTGTATTTGCAAACAAACCTAGCACATCTCAGACAACATAATAAGACTGTCCGGTAGGAAGAAACACACAGCTGATTGAACGCCAAGAAGTAAACTATGTACAGCATCACAACGCACATTTACCTTGATGTCTCAGATACATATGAGCTTCGAAATCGCCTGGCATACTTTAGCATGGTCTTCTTAAAAGCACTAAACAGCTATTAACGAAGGTCCGAATTCATACGTGGATTGTGAAAAGAGAAAATAATCTGGAAAGTTCTGTTTACATCTATTTCAACGGGCCGCGCTCCCTCCCGGTAACCCCAACTATGGTTTTCTCCGACGCGCACACACACATTAGAGTTTTAGCAGAGCGGGTTTACTGTCCCCTCCGCTCGCAGTTCCCAGCGGAGCCCCAGCGGAGCGTCGCGCAAGAATAGTGTTTTAGCGCCGCGTGTTCCCCGTCAGCTCAAGCGAGGAGCCTGGTTGCGCCACCTAGTGAACGTAATTGGACCTACCAGAAAATGGTTATAAGCAAGACTGCCTAATTTATGAGGGAATAAAATAGTAATAGGCGATTACGTTTACTGTATGATTTCCGCAACAGCAGTGGTTTGGTTTTAGCAGCAATGTTTTCGTATTTCGAAAATTAGAGAAGTTTGCCATTGCTAGAGCCAAGTCAAGACCACGCAAGCCATTCCTCGGAGCGCGTTGTCGTGAGTGTGTGTGATCGTTGGGTGCGCCTGCGAGCATCCCGTTCGAGTTTTCCCCCGAGTTTCATTAGTAGGTTATCCGACACCACCTGTTCGCGATGCCGAAAAGCATTCTGCAAGACCCGCTCCTGCTCTCACAGTTGAAGTGGTCCGAAATAGAGGACTTGTTATGTCTAGAAGTGTTCGGACAAAATCGCCGTGACCCGCTTTCCGTGCACGGGCTCGTCAACATCGATACGGTGGACAGTGGGGTCTTTCGGACTGCGTTTAGATTTGAAAAAGACGATATACGCAGGCTGCAGAGGGCATTGCTAATTCCCGATGCGCTGACCACTCCGCAAAGGGTGACAGTGCCCGGGGATGAGGCCCTTTGCATCACCCTACGTCGGCTTGCGTATCCGAACCGCCTCCGCGACCTCGAAGGCGTTTTCTGGCGGCACAGTTCGACTCTATCGTCTGTGACAAACACCATTCTTCAGCACCTCGAAGAGAAGTTCTCCCATCTCCTGGATGATGTCAACAACCATTCTTGGCTGAACACTGACACTTTGGAGAGGTTCTCGCAGGTAAGGAGCAAAACGCAGCAAAATTGCCCAAATGATAATTGCTTACACAATCGCCCTACTGTTTTCAGGCCATTCACGCCAAAGGAGCCCCGCTGAGAAATTGTTGGGGATTTATCGACGGTACGGCGCGGCCAATTTGCCGGCCGTCGAAAGAGCAAAAGATCTATTTCAGGGGGCACAAACGCGTCCATGCTCTCAAATACCAGGCAATCATGTGCCCGAATGGGATCATCTGCCAGTTAGACGGATCGTATCCAGGCAGCAAACATGACGCCGGTGAGTGTGAAAACGTCGGCGATAAAAGCCCTAACAAGCATACAGTGTGTAACAAGCTGCTCCTAAGCCCGCAGCTTGGAGATCGGTTTTTCTGTGCTAATTTTGAGGTATGGTTTCTTTTTATACCCTTCCAGGTAACTTCGGGAAGAGCGATGTGTACACAAAGTTGACGAGCCTGGTCAAAGGTCAAAGCTATTGCATATATGGAGACCCGGCGTACCCACTCAGGCCCCTCCTGATGAAGCCTTATGGCGGTGCCCATATAACACCACAACAGAAAGCTTTCAACAAAGCCATGAGCACCGTGAGACAGGCAGTTGAGTGGGGGTTCGGGAAGATTGTTGGACTGTTTGCCTTTTGTGACTTCAAAAAGAACCAAAAGATCTGCCGCCAAAATGTGCCAAGGATCTTCAAAGGTAGTGCCCTCCTTGCCAACTGCCACACATGTTTGTACAGTGCCCAGGTGTCACAGTACTTCGGCGTCGACCCCCCATCACTTGAAGTGTACCTAGCCCCTCGCTAATGCCACACTTCAGCATACAAATTGGGTGGTATTTGTCTGTTATACTTTTGTTTACAAGGTTCCCACTGCTGCACTGGGCCCCTCGAGCTAGAGTCGGATACAACTGAAGGACGAAGTGGCTTTTCCCTGACAAAGGACCGCCTTCTAGCCAATGGCGTGGGCCGATTCTCATGAACCTGCTAGCATCACAATGCTAGGAGGGGACTATCCCCTTTCAACTCCCACTCCGTGTATTGCCGTGCTAGCAGACTCATGAGAATCGGCCGAAGCCATTGCTTGAAGCGTGTCTTTTAAGGGGAAAAGCCGCTTCGTTCTTAAGTCGTCTCTAACTGTAGTTGTAAAAACAGGACTGAAGAGGTCACATTGTTTTCACCAGTGTACTTATACGTGACTACAAGCTAGGGGCCTGTGTACTGTGCGATGTCAGTGCAAGTTAAAGAACCCCAGGTGTTCGAAGTTTTTTGCAGCTCCCTACCACGGCATTCATCATAGCTTCAGTTGCTTTGGGACGTTAAACCCTACAAACCACAACCACATCACTGCCACTTGCAAGCAGTAAATGAATATTCCATCAAGATTTACTGTGAATGATGGCCTGCACATATTGCAGGTGCTCTTGCTAGTTGCACGAAAAATGGGCATGACCACCCACTCTTTCTTGCTATTTATTATTCAAGCCCCTGAGGTACTCTTTTCTTGCAAAAGGTGCTCAAGCCGGTCCAGGCAGGCAAGCAGGCGACTGTGTTCCTCTGCTTGGCGGTGTACATCAAGGCGGTGCCTCTCTTCTTCAAGAGCCACTTTCCTCTCGTCGAGGGCTAGCCGCTGTTTTGCTAGCGCGAGCTCTTCTCTCCTCAGCTCATATTCGTAGTTTTCACGGCGGGCCAACAGCTCCAAGTCCATTGCTTGTAGCCCTCGGACACCTGCCGGGATAACAAAAGGAAAATCTTAGTAATGTTTGAAAACACACCAGCATGAGGTCACACACCATAATTTAGTGCTCAAAAGTCCTCTGTGACTTGTAATGTACTCACCTTCTCCAACTAAAGGATGCATGTACAACATGGAACTGTAAACACACCAAAAATAAAAAAAGCTGCCATACATGTGTACACCACCCCTTGGCCTGTATACTTTTGACGGGGTGTGTACAACCTTTGTCAAAGTGCTGTGTGGATGCTTATGCGTAGGGTTTGGACATCAATTTTTATGTGACAAATATTCTGACTTTTTTCAGTGTTTATTTCAGACGACAACTTTCTTTTCTTTCTTCAGCGAATGCTATATATTCGAGTAATGAAGTGCTTACTTTTTTTCGGTGATTTAATGTGCCAATCTTGTGCGCTCTAAACTCACTTGTAGTCTATCTCGGCATTCACTTCACACCAATTAATGCACAAATGTTAGTACTTGTAACTGTGCCTCAACTTTTGTGTACTACTTTTGTGTGTGTGTGTTGACTTCTTTTCCTTGTCGAAGTTTCGACAAATAAAACGAGTATGACAAGGTGCGCATTACAATTTTGCCTGACCAAATCTGCAGCAGCTGTTTCGTGTGCATTTTTTGTTGCATTACGTCTACATAGGAAATTATTACACACGCAAGAAAAATTTCAGTGTATTAAGGTGTAGGACGTAGGTTTCCAAGCATACAACACACAGCTTCCTCACAGCAAGGATAATATATGCAGAATTACTTGAGATTACTGCCTAAACATGCTGCCTTCAAGCTGCTTTATATTCCTACTTTTTTCAATGTTTATTTCAGATGACAACTTTCTTTTCTTTCTTCAGTGAATGTTATATATTAGAGTAATGAAGTGCTGACTTTTTTTCGGTGATTTAATGTGCCAATCTTGTGTGCTCAAAACTCACTTGTAGTCTATTTCGGCGTTCACTTCACACCAATTAATGCACAAATGGTAGTACTTGTAACTGTGCCTCAACTTTTGTGTACTACTTTTGTGTGTGTGTGGACTTCTTTTCCTAGTCAAAGTTTCGACAAATAAAACGAGTATGACAAGGTGCACATTACAATTTTGCCTGACCAAATCTGCAGCAGCTGTTTAGTGTGCATTTTTTGTTGCATTACGTCTACATAGAAAATCATTACACATGCAAGAAGAAGTTTCAGTGTTTTAAGGTGTAGGACATAGGTTTCCAAGCATACAACACACAGCTCCCTCACAGTCGAAAGCGCCTCCTGCAAGGGTAATATATGCAGAATTACTTGAGATTACTACCTAAACATACTGCCCGCAATCTGCTTGAGAGCACTGTGTAAGAGCTGTCTTACCTGTTGTCCCACCCCGCCGGCACAGCTGCTTTTGTTGTGGTTCTTGTGTATTGCGCTTTCCAGACGCAACACTGGTGTCCATAAAGACAGCAGCTCCATTTTCAGCAGCTGTGTTGTCCTGCTGACCGCTTTCTGGGGACAATGGGCTCTGTGGGAAGGGTGGTGGCAGCTGCTCAGACTCGCACAAGGTCATGAGCAGCTCTGAGGCTGCTAACCCACAAACTGCAAAAAAAAGCACAGTGCCGAAAGTAAATTTGTGCATCAAATAACAGAGATGCTGAGGTAATAAACTGGGATAGTAAGGAATAAAGGTATTTCACAGTTTGTAAATGTGGTACATTATGTACACATACACCTTTAGCCAGCACATTTAGACCACATCGAAATTCGTCGCATGTTTGTATGCACTTAATAATCATTGCAGTCCTGCAAACACCTATTGTATGCCAAACAACATCTCAACATGCAAAACCTTGCACTCGAGGATTCGCGTAGAAATATGCGAGAGTAAAACTACACTTGCCATTCGTCTGACTGTCGTCGTTCTGGCTGGGCTCAGTGCTTATGGCGCTCGTCTGCTGACCCGAAAGACGCGAGTTCGATCCTGCTGCGGCGGTCGAATTTCAATCGAGGCGAAATTCCAGTGGCCCGTGTATTGAGCGATGTCAGTGCATGCACGCTAAAGAACCCCAGTTGGTCGAAATTTCCGGAGCCCTTCATGAACTACGGTGTCCCTCATAACCGGAGTCACTTTGGGACGTTAAACCTCTATAAACGAAGCCCATAAACCAAACCGATGGAAAAACCTGGCAAAATTACCCCCCTCAATCACGCAAAGTCTACGGCACTATACAGGCACGTGGGAGAACACGTGCCAACAGTTAAGGGAGAAATGGCACCCAAACGGCGTAATGGGTGCTCGCGACAAAATATATACGCATTTACGCAAACAGCAAAGACCGAGCTACAACATGCGGGGTTGCAGGTGTTAGTGGCCTCGTTTAAATTTTGTCCGCGATATGTTTGACTGGTAGTGACTGGCATAATGGCAAAGAGATCGGGCACTGCAGTTGGGACGAAAACAAACAAAAATCCCTTAGACGATCAGCAAAATAACACGACAACACTGCTTACCAGTGTACGTCGCCTACACGCTCGGCGTCCGCTGGCACAACCTGAACTGCGTAGGGCATGACGCCTGCCTCCTCTTCGGAATCGCTGGCCAGCGGGTCAAAAATAAAGTTGTTGCCTCAAATACGATGGCACATACCCACGGTGGGGGATTGGCCAGGGTTTGGTGCAGATCAAAACAAGAAAGAACTCATTCAAGTTTATCTCAAGTGGTGTAAAAATTAAGTTGTTGTTGTTGTTGTTGTTGTTAGCCTATCAAAAGATGGCACATACCCACACTGGGGGATCGGCCAAGAATCGGGTGGCTATTCACCTGAACGCAGTTAATAAAAAGGAAAAGCACGTGGGAGCGCAACACCGGTGAATTCTTCCTCATGAACAGAAAAGGGATGAGTTTTGATTTCAAAATTATAAGAATAATAATAAAGAGAGGGATTAAATAATAATGATTAATTCAAAATGTAATAATTGATAGAAAAGAAAAGTTTGGAACACTTAGCAAGGCAGTCGGTGAGATTCTATCATGAAATTTAGAACAGCGCTACAAACAGATACGTGGCTGAACCCAAATGTGGTGGCGCCAAATGATAGCAAGAGCGGGCTGCTCACACTAAGGCCAAGATGCTGCAAGGGCTCCTCCAGCAACCTTTTTCTCAGAGAGTTGAATCGGCGACAATACAGCCAAAAATGTTCTATAGATTCAGGCTCACGGCAAAATTAAGTGGTTGTCGGGGTTCGCAAACGCGGCGTCTTCTTCATCGTCTGTGTCGTCCTCCGATGCCTCATAATCAGTGTCCTCGCCAAAATAAAATTATTCGCCTTCTGACTCGGAGCTATTCGCCAATAATTTGCGACTTGCCCTACTCCCGTGCCCCGCCGCGGTGGCTCAGTGGTTAGGGCGCTCGACTACTGATCCGGAGTTCCCGGGTTCGCACCCGACCGCGGCGGCTGCGTTTTTATGGAGGAAAAACGCTAAGGCGCCCGTGTGCTGTGCGATGTCAGTGCACGTTAAAGATCCCCAGGTGGTCAAAATTATTCCGGAGCCCTCCACTACGGCACCTATTCTTCCTTTCTTCTTTCACTCCCTCCTATATCCCTTCCCTTACGGCGCGGTTCAGGTGTCCAAAGATATATGAGACAGATACTGCGCCATTTCCTTTCCCCCAAAACCAATTATTATTATTATTATTATTACTCCCGTCTCTCCGTCGTCTCCGTGTTTACGCACGTGCGTGTCAAGCAGACGACGTGCCCACTCGACGTCACGGTTTTCCGGGCCCACGTGACAGCGCACTGTCTGGTTTTGACGTCGTGTAGAAACCTGGCAACTACGAACCGAAACCGAAACTGATGGGTACAAATAGTACGATTATTAATTACATAAAAGAACTTCGTGCTTCTAACATCGTGTACCATGCTTACAGAATCGCTACGCATTATTTACAACCGAGAGGTGCAACACAAAAATGTGGTGTCTCTATTCCTTTAATCCATAAGAAAGGAGACGTCAAGGACTTCAAATATTAGAGATCGATCAGCTAATTTCTGTTCAGTCAACCAAATGATCAGGCAGGCTTTCGTAAAGGATACTCAATAATAAACCATACTCACCCAATCAATCATGCGGTAGAGAAATACACATGATATAACCAACATTTATATAGTACAGTCTTTAGAGATTACGAGAAAGCATTGCACTCAGTCGAAACTTCAGCAGTTATGCAGGCATTATGGAATCAGGTTGTGGAAAATAAGTAAAAAAATTAGCGGTGGTTCAACTACTGCTAAACCTGCTTAGAAAGCGAAAGCTGTCGTCTGTCGGGCAACTAGACGCTGCTTCGCGTCTATAACGTTGAGTGCGTTCCGCACACTGGCTAGGCGTTGCGCCCACTCTGCATGCCACCGTGACATGTGGTAGTTACTGGTTGATCGCGAAAGGCTGGTCATCCTAATTAACGCTGCAGTGCAGCGTGTCTGCCACAACGCTGTCAGCGCTAATGCATACGGCCCACATCTCACCCACGTCAAGTGCCTCAGAGCGCGATTAAGGCGTCCACTAGTTGTCTCAAGGAGCCAGTATGCGCCTTCCTTTCCTCAAAATCACCGGATTCTCGAACGTTGTCAACGCCAGCGGCAGTGAACGCCGACGCTTCAGTGCTGCGTTTCTGCTACAACGTCATGAATGCCAACGCATGCAGCGCGTATCTGTCGCTACCGCCACGTAGATTAAAGTGCAACTGAGGTGTCCACTGTGCCAGTGCGCCAGCTATGTGCCTTTCATTTCCTTTGGAAGAAAATTGGATTGGTTTTGAAAATTAGTTTTGAGGAAAGGAAGTGGCGCAGTAACTCTCTCACATATATCGGTGGACACCCGAACCGCGCCGTAAGGAAGGGATAAACGTGGTTCGACTGGAAGTTGTTCGGCATTCTCCGGCCTACCCGACGACTGCTTTACCTAGCGTAGTGAAGCTTTTTGCTTCCAAATACTTGGAAGATATCTATAAAGGGTACACAGCAACCACAGTCCCCCATAAAATCAGCACTAAAATTCCTATAAGATAGGGTGTCGTACAGGGACACACGATCCCGCCAATGCTATTCACCGCCTGTTTACAGGAGGTATTCAGAGGCATAGTTTGGGAACAGTTGGTGATAAGAGTTAATGCACAATACCTTAGTAATCTGCGGTTCGCTTATGGCATTGCCTTGCTAAGTAACTCAGGAAGTGAACTGCAAAGCATGATCAATGAGTTAGACAGGCAGAGCAGAACAGTGGGTCTAAAAATTAACATGCAGAATTTTAAAGTAATGTTCAACAGTATACCGAAGGAACAGCAATTCATAATTAGTAGCGATGGCGTGGAAGTGGTAGGGGAATACGTCTGCGTAGGGCAGGTAGTCACCAGAGATCCGGATCACGAGAAGGAACTAACTAGAAGAACGAAAATGGGTTGCAGCGCATTTGGCAGGCTCTCTCAGATCATGAATAGCAGTTTACCAATGTTCCTCAAGAGAAAAGTATACAACTGCTCTATCTTACCGGTACTCATCGATGAGGCAGAAACGTGGAGGCTAAGGAAATGGTTCAACTTAAGGACTGTGCAGCGAGCTATGGAAAGAAAAACGACCGGTATAACGTTACGAGATGGGAAGAGGGCAAACTGGGTCAAGGAAACCAATGCGGGTTAATCACATCCCAGTCGAAATCAAGAGGACGAAATGGGTTTGGGCAGGGTATCCAATGCGAAGGCAAGATAACCTTTGGTCTTTAAGGGTAACGGAGAGGATTCCAAGAGAAGGTAAGCGTAGCGGGGGGCGGCAGAAGGATAGGTGGGCTTATGAGAGAAAGAATTTGCGGAGATAGTATGGCCGCAGCTGGCACAGGACAGGGTTAATTGGAGAGATATGGAGATGCCTTTGTCCCGCAGCGCGCGTAGTCAGGCTGACGATGGTGATGAGGAAGAAAGGATATGAAAAAGGCACTGCCGAAGTCACTGAGTTTTGGTGGGTCGTCTCTGACTGGAAGACACCAGTGGAAAATAGTGGCATACCCGCACTATGATGTAGTAGCTGCAGTATTATTTGTAGTGACTGCGGCATGCGCCCGCGGTGTGTCTACGAAGTTTGATAAAACCTGTGGCATAGTCGGTTAATCCTATGATCTTATCTCAGCGTTTCCCCGCGCCTCCCTTCTGGCGATGTCGCCCTTTATCTTCTCTTTTACGGACAACGCAAGTAACCCTATTAAACGTCAAAAAATAGGAAACACTGGGATAGAACACCTCGCTCTGAAACAAAAACTGTAAGCAAACAGAACTCCGTCTCATAGGCACGCTTCACCCGAAACAAGTGCCCACAGGGTGAGCATCCAGTGTGGCTTCCGTAATGTATCCGTTTCTGCTCCCTGCAAGACTGCACTCACGGCCGAAGTAGTTTCCCTCGATGAGCGTGTCCAGCAGCTCTTCCTTCTCGCTGACCACGTTGGCGACACCTGAGCGGATGAAGTACACCTTTCGGCCCATGGCCCCGCGGCGCGCGATCACGTCGCGCGGCTGGTAGAACTCGGCGTTGAGACGCTCCGCGATGGCCGTGGTGAAGTCCGGGTCCACCTCCGCGAAGAACGGCACCCGCGTCAGCGTCGCCGTGTAGTTGTGCCGAAGAACTTGCTGCGCCGCCGTGCGCAGTCTTCGTTACACACCGGCCTATCAAAATTGTGCCATACCGAGAAATTCTGAGAAGTAAATTTTTGAACGGGAAGTTCTTTAGGGACGGGATTTTTTGAAATAAATCTAAGATTTCACTGTAAGAAACAATATAACTGTAAACCATCCCTTCGCAGACTTGCATTTGTTTGCTATAAATGTTTTTGCTGTCGTCAAAAACGTTCCCCAAACGGTTTTCAATGGCAGTGTTCGCTACTCGAAGCGAGCGATGGACTAATCTTAATAGTAATAATAATTGGTTTTGGGGGAAGGAGATGGCCCAGTATCTGTCTCACATATCGTTGGACACCTGAACCGCGCCGTAAGAGAAGGGATAAAGGAGGGAGTGAAAGAAGAAAGAGGTGCCGTAGTAGTGGGCTCCGGAATAATTTCGACCACCTGGGGACCTTCAACGTGCACTGACATCGCACAGTACACGGACCTCTAGAATTTCGCCTCCATCGAAATTCGACCACAGCGGCCGGGATCGAGCCCGCGTCTTTCGGGCCAGCAGCCGAGCGCCATAACCACTCAGCCACCGCGGCGGCTAATGCACTTGTAGTGTACGCTTAACCGTATCAGAAAATAAGAAGCTGCTGCATTCCCAGCCTATTCCATACTCGATCGTGTTTCGATATATCCACGCCTCACGATTTTTAACTCAGCCCGTCTAATTACGCGAGCAGTACAGTAAAGATCAGCGCAAAACTCTATTCTGTAGTGTGCGATGTCAGTGCACGTCAAAGATCCCCAGGTGGTCTAAATTATTCCGGAGTCCTCCACTACGGCACCTCTTTCTTCCTTTCTTCTTTCACTCCCTACTTTACTCGTTCCCTTACGGCGCGGTTCAGGTGTCCAACGATATATGAGACCGATACTGCGCCCTTTCCTTTCCCCAAAAACCAATTATTATAGTGAAGCAGCTATTTGGTGCGTTTCGTGCGTCAACTGCCTATAGAAACATGGTGTTGATAGCAAACATTCTTCTTTCACTATCGGTTCTTTGAGTTGGCAAAACCGCACAAACAAAAGCAGCGTCATATCGCTGCGCCGGTCGTCAATGTCTAGAAGAGTCCTACCAAAATTGGATGCTCTAGGAATACGATAACCATACGGTTTTCAGCAGAAACATGCACACTAACTGCAGTGGCTGAATGGCTCAATTGATTTTACTTAATTAGAAGGCTACCCACAAAAACCGTCACATCACAATGCGTCGGCCTACTCGTATATACGTGCCGAAGCAAATTTCGTGCACTATGAACTGCCTCTCCATCTCCGTGTGTGTGTGTGTGTGTGTGTGTGTGTGTGTGTGTGTGTGTGTGTGTGTGTGTGTGTGTGTGTGTGTGTGTGTGTGTGTGTGTGTGTGTGTGTGTGTGTGTGTGTGTGTGTGTGTGTGTGTGTGTGTGTGTGTGTGTGTGTGTGTGTGTGTGTGTGTGTGTGTGTGTGTGTGTGTGTGTGTGTGTGTGTGTGTGTGTGTGTGTGTGTGTGTGTGTGTGTGTGTGTGTGTGTGTGTGTGTGTGTGTGTGTGTGTGTGTGTGTGTGTGTGTGTGTGTGTGTGTGTGTGTGTGTGTGTGTGTGTGTGTGTGTGTGTGTGTGTGTGTGTGTGTGTGTGTGTGTGTGTGTGTGTGTGTGTGTGTGTGTGTGTGTGTGTGTGTGTGTGTGTGTGTGTGTGTGTGTGTGTGTGTGTGTGTGTGTGTGTGTGTGTGTGTGTGTGTGTGTGTGTGTGTGTGTGTGTGTGTGTGTGTGTGTGTGTGTGTGTGTGTGTGTGTGTGTGTGTGTGTGTGTGTGTGTGTGTGTGTGTGTGTGTGTGTGTGTGTGTGTGTGTGTGTGTGTGTGTGTGTGTGTGTGTGTGTGTGTGTGTGTGTGTGTGTGTGTGTGTGTGTGTGTGTGTGTGTGTGTGTGTGTGTGTGTGTGTGTGTGTGTGTGTGTGTGTGTGTGTGTGTGTGTGTGTGTGTGTGTGTGTGTGTGTGTGTGTGTGTGTGTGTGTGTGTGTGTGTGTGTGTGTGTGTGTGTGTGTGTGTGTGTGTGTGTGTGTGTGTGTGTGTGTGTGTGTGTGTGTGTGTGTGTGTGTGTGTGTGTGTGTGTGTGTGTGTGTGTGTGTGTGTGTGTGTGTGTGTGTGTGTGTGTGTGTGTGTGTGTGTGTGTGTGTGTGTGTGTGTGTGTGTGTGTGTGTGTGTGTTGAAGAAAAGCGTGAAATTTGTTGAACAATCTGAATTTAGCACCCACGGCGTAGCGCTTCTGTGCAGAGCTTGTGCAAACAGGCACAGGACGGTCTCATGCAGACAGCGTTCCAGACTAACGTACTAACGTACTGGAGTTGTGGTTTAGGTTTCTTGGTCTTGTTGCATGGCTAGAGTGAGTGAGCAGAGCGAAAAGACGAGGACAAATGCAGCAGCTAACAGGACACGCGCCGAACTACCGACAATGCCCATGTGTTAAATAGTTTTAGAATCTGAAAACATGCGATTAGCTGAATAATGGCCTATTTTCCTAGAGCCTAAATTTTTTTCGGGCGACTCTTATCCTGTTTTCGTCTTACCGACAAGCCACGGTGCCTCAGTGGCTTTGGCTTTCGGCTGCTGATCCCAAGGTTCCGAGTTAGATCGCGGCCGCGGAGCTCGTATTTCGATGAAGGCGAGGCACAAAAAGTCCGTGTGCTCCGCTATTTCAACGCACGCTAAAGGATGCCAGGTGGTGTAAATTAATCTGGAGCCCTCTATGCGTACCTCGCAGCCCATGTGTCCCTTCGGGACTTTAATCACCATAATGTACAATTAACAGTTTTCTACCTGCCGTTGTATTCCGTACCGCGTGATGCTTTGGGTTGAATTTCGCACAGCTAGTACTTTTTTTTTTGTGCCAACCCAGTTAGATGTAACGGCTGTAATTCCGCCCTGCTCAGATTTCGCTTACGGATGCAGTATTTATAAATACACAAATAGGAATTGGCGGAGACACTTACGCTCCGCCTTGGGGGTATGACACGATAGCGTTAAAGGATTAATGCCCGTATATGCAGAAGGTTATTCTTTACGTTCGCCGCAGCGGTGACTCAGTGGTTATGGCGCTCGGCTACTGACCCGAAAGACGCGGGTTCGATCCCGGCCGCGGCGGTCGAATTTCGATGGAGGGGAAATTTTTGAGGCCCGTGTACAGTGCGATGTCAGTGCACGTCAAAGAACCTCAGTGGGTCGAAATTTTCGGAGCTCTTTACTACGGCGTCTTTCGTAGCCTGAGCCGCTTTGCGACGTTGACCCCACTTAAACAAAACTAAACTCTACATTACGCTCATATAGATTCCTGGGTGTCCTCATACACTTCGTGGCGCAGTGGCGCAGCGGTTAAGCGATGCGCCGCTGCCCTGCGGCGAGTGGCAGGTGCTCCCAAAGGTGGGCGTTGTGCGGCTCACGTTGCTCTTCCCGAGCGACCAATCGTTAATTTAAGTGCCAGCTGCCACGGCGGGGCGGTTCGCTCACAATCCGGTGGGCAGCATATGATGACGGCGCAAGGTCGCGTGACCAAGGTGGCCCACCTGCCACCTGCGTTTACTCTGCGGAGATTTTCTGAGCATTTTCGCTCACCGTCAACGACGTCGACACCAACGACGACTCCGGCTTTTCTGCGACACGGCATCTTAACGCTATCGGGTTCATTACTGAAGATTGAAAATTCGTCTTTGTAGGAAAGAAATGGCGCAGTATCTGTCTCACATCTTGGCGGACACCTGAACCGCGCCGTAAGGGAAGGGACAAAGGAGGGAGTGAGAGAAGAAAGGAAGAAAGAGGTGCCGTAGTGGAGGGCTCCGGAGTGATTTCGACCACCCGGGGATCTTTAACGTGCACTGACATCGCACGGCCCACGGGCACCTTAGCGTTTCGCCTCTATCGAAACACGGCCACCGCGGTTGGGTTCGAACCCGGCAACTCCGGATCAGTAGCCGAGCGCCTTAACCACTGAGCCACCGCGGCGTGTGCGTTCACTATTCAACGTCAGCTTTAAAGCGATGGTCAACACGATCAGATATATAATGTGCCTGAACAACGAATTCATCACGGAGGGTCGAGGGGTACTAAAATGTATGGAAAAGTACGAGCAGCGAAAATTGAGCGGGATGTTAATGAAGGAAAAGAAATATCCGATTTTATAGAAGTTATACTGGCAGTGCGGTTACAACTTGAACATGAAACGAGTAGAGAGATTCGGCATCATTTAAAGTGAAGCAATAAAACTGTTAGTCCTTGGACCCCACACTGAAGGGAAGTATTCTAATTTAGATCGAATGGGCGTTTTTTGAAACGAGCGCTTTAAAGAAGGAGCTAGTTAAAAGATACGGCGTATGAACCTAACTCGAGATTAGCGTTGTTCATTATTTTCTCAACATGCCAACATGAGCATAAATTAGATCGTATGAATACCTAAATATCTATAGGGCATTTATGAACTTTCCGCGCGCTTACTTATAGGATAAAAAGGACCGCCCGCTTCAAATCACGATATATTTATTCTTTTTCGATGGTTTTACATTGCAAATTTTATAACGGAGGAACCCAGAACTCTACACAGAAGTTGGGTGGGGGTTCTTTACATTATACAAAGCTAGTACATGTGAAGTTATCTTTAAAGATGCAAAATTAGTACAAAAGAGAGCAAACAGGAAATATAGAGCAATAAAAATAACAAAAAAACTGGCGGTGGTTTAGCTTTGGCTAAACCTGGAGTGACGCGATAGCTACAGCTGGCCGAGTGGAACTTGGACACGCGACCAACACGTCATCAACCACAGCGCCGCGCCGCCGGCTGCTGCTCCGCACGACACAACGAATCACCTGACAGCGTGGCGGCGCAGCCACTGGGTGGCAGCGCAGCCACCGCCACGGCGCCACCACGCTGAAGGCTCGAAATGCTACCGTAATGTAGCTCTCGCTACAAAAATTGGAGGGGGCACTTAAGCTCCGCCTTAAGGGTATGACGCGATGGTGTTAATGGGTGTTTGCCCATATATGCAGAAGGTCATTCGCTAATTTACATTCATAGATAACTGCGAGTCCTCATACCCCTCCTGACGCAGTGGTGCAGCAGTTAAGCGACGCGCCACCGCCCTGAGATGGGAGGTGCTCCAAGTGGTGGGCCTTGCGGGGCCCTCGTTTCACTTCCCGATGTGACCAATCATTAATTTAACTGCCACCTGACACGGTGGGCAGTTTGCTCACTGTCAGGTGGGCAGGTTGTGATGACGCAAGGTCACGTGACCTAGGTGGCCCACCTGCCTCCTAGGTTGCTCTCTGGACACCACCTGCCACAGTCATGCTCGTGATTTTTCACTCACAACGACGACACCGGATTTTCTGGTGAACGAGCCTTTAGTGTTCTCGCGTTAAAACACGTACAATTTGGTATAGTTCTTGTTGCTCTTCTCAGGGCTCAAGCGTTGTAATTGCTTATTTGTATTAGCGAAACTACACATCTGGCCTAACAGTCTGTGGTAACTTATTCCCGCAGCTTTGTAGAGAAAACGAAAATTAGAATAATTCGTAATTTAACTGTTCGAATTCCTGGGTGATTTGTGAGCCCTATCGAGGGAGAGCTTAGAATGAATCCAATGAATCAAGTTCTTAAGTTAATAATAGCACATGGAAATTAATACACGACGATAGCGGATGAAATTTTGCTTGTATGTTTTAACGGTGATGTCATGAATTTGCGCGTGTCATGACAGCCGAGAGACAAAGTATACGTTGAGAATTTTTGTTTATCAACACTTTGTAATACTGTGTCATTAAACTTAAAATTGTTTTGTAGCGATACAGTAGCATTTCCAGCCTTCAGCGCGGTGGTGCCATGGCGCCACCACCCTGTGGCTGCGCTGCCACCCCGTGGCTGCGACGATAGCATTTCGAGCCTTCGGCGTGGCGATGCCGTGGCGGTTGCGGCGCCGAAACCACGTGGCTTCGCCACCACGCTGTCACGTGGTGCGGAGCAGCTGCCGGCGGCGCGGCGCCGCGGCTGAGCACGTGTTGGGTCAAGTGACAAAGTTCCACTCGGCCAGCTGTAGCTATCGCGTCACTCCAGGTTTAACCAGAGCTAAACCGCCGCCATTTTTTTTGTTTGCTAATGGTAAGTACTTGAAAGCAAAGGCTATATAATTTGGTTTTAGAAGTGTTCGCAGAAAGTTGAAACCATTCCGAGATAAATTTAAAAATCTTTTGCCTTACAATACAATTCTGCTTCGTTTTGTGCCATTACAGACATGTTTGTGCCGTTTGCATAAAGAACACAACCACGAGATATGTAGGGTGGAAGATCAGTAATTTGTATTATAGATAGGAATGGGCTAAGAACAGGACACTGCGGAACTCCAGCGTTTGTTCTAAGTCGCGAAGATAAGGGTTCATTAGCAGTCGCGCACTGTTCCCAATTGTACAAACAAGTTCTCAATAGTTCTGGCGGTGTTCCTAGAATTGCACAGTTCTGAAGTCCGGTAATAAAATGCCGGGGTTTGATATGTGAAATGCTTTTGTTAATTCATTAAAAATGTGCATTGTAAGTTGTTTTCCTCGATATTACGTTATATAGTTTCAAAATTGTTGAGCAAAGCCAGTTCGGTTGATTTTCCTTTCCTGTAGCCATACTGTTCTTTTGCGTAAAAATTACATCGGCAGAAAAAAATTTTATAATTGACAAAACAGTGCCTTCACAGATATACATTTGCTAAAGGGGAAAGACGGCCGTTATTAACACTATTCTTCCTCTTTCGTGCATTACTATTATCTTTGAAACTTCTCATCTTGATGCAAAACATCCTGTGCTGAACATATCGTTAATGACTTGCGCTACTATTTCGAAAATATTCGCACTGAACTTCTTTAGAATTTGTTCACGAATTCCAATGCAATATGTCAAAGGTATTTGAATCATCATCACCCTCAGCCTGACTACACCCACAGCAGGGCAAAGGCCTCTCCCCTATCTCTCCAATTATCTCTGTCCTTTGCCAGCTGTGCCCAGCCTACGCCTGCAAACTTCCGCCCGCCTAACCTTCTGCCGCCCCCTTCTAGTGTGGCTATAAAAGAGTGTAATTAAGCCTTTCATGCAATCACTTTCTCCGAAGCAATTTATCGACTACAACGTTTGGAACGCAGCTGTTAATCAAATGGTATCAAAGACAATATTGGCAGCATTACGCGGCGCCCGCTGGCATTGAGTCGGTTCCGCGAACCAACGTGCTCTTCACGATTTCCATCAATCACAGTTTCCATAAAAAGAGAAACTAGCCCAATTAAATCCAAACAGAATGAACGTCGCCGCGTATCAGGGCTCTTCAAGCGATAATGCCTCACAATGAGGACTGGTGAAATGTTTTAGGGGAAACCCCCAAGATGGAGTAGATTACAATGAGGACTGAACAAAAATGTGAAGGGTGCCGGCCGATATGCTGTCGGTGCGTCAATGAACAACGACGCGATAACAACGAAGATGAAGGTAGTACAGCGGTGAGGCACGAATGCCATTGTGTGAGGGTAACAACAACAACAACAACAACACTATAGCGTGATTGCGTGTAGTGTGCGGACCTAAGATACGAAGTACAAGTGACAACACAAACATAACTTCGAGCATTTCATGCCTGCTGCCGCTCTTGGAGCCGAGGAATGCCATAAAATAGCACTGCCAACTTTCCACTTTTGGCGGTCTGGCAAGAATCCATATACGCGACAAGTCATATACGAAATGGGAAAGAACATTAAAAAGAACAAGAAACATAAATATCGGAAACATTACTGACGTTTGCATTAGTATACTTCTTAATTCTTTTTATTTTATTTTGGTTCCTTACACTCGTATAAACTGTTCTCATTGGCCAAAGCTGTACCGTTAAGTAAGGTGGCAGTGCTTCAAATGTCAGTTACAATAAATAAAAGTCGGCCTATACTGATCTATTTTCACTATTTGTTCACTAACCGGCCACTTTCAAAGAAAAAGGAGCTTTGTAAGCAAGGAAAAAAGGGGTACGTGAACGGCAGGCGTCGCCACTATCGGCCATTTCCACAGGAACGCTGTGGTGACGTCACGGGTTTTTTTTTCACAGAACGAAAAACGAATATTACGCGCCTCCTTAAAAGTAAATTTCGTATCGCTAGCGGTAGTGTACTTTCATCGCATCATAAAACCGAAAAAAAAGAAACTGCCTGTAAGTAAGCCCACGCCATTCAACGTTTTCACTAACCTCCCGAGTTTGAACAGGGTGCCCCGAAAAAGAAAAACATTCTTTAAATTTGACTCCTAATTTCTCAGGGGTGGAAGCGTCTTTTGCTGACGAACAAGCGTCAACCGTCAGCGGTCACGAAATGTCCTGCTGACGTGCTTTATCAAGAACCAAAACCTGACGAAGTTATCAGTTCCCAATTTCACATGTTTTCCGAACAAAATCAGTTGGAAGAATGCGCTTAATTGCGTTTTTCATTTTCCAACTCCCTCCCTTCATGGTTCTACGGTAAAGAGAACCATACAGATGCCTAAAATAACACTGTAGCTGCAGATATTGAACGGACGAGGCTTATAAGCTGCGCGGCTTCTAAGCTGTGATAAGATATGCGCCGCCCAAAAACAATCAAGTATGGTTCGCTGCCTCTCATTGTCGCCGTTGGAAGATAGCGCCGTCGCAATTAGCACAGACTCGACAAATAGAGAAGCATTCCACCTTCAGCCTGTGACAGCGCGAAGCCGCAGGCGTTCCATCACTATGTCCAGCGTGGGCTTTAACACGCTCCTCGTGAGGCGCTTCGCGACTCTGTGCTCCCTCTTGTTCAAGGGAAAAAAAGCGGTGCTGCTCCTCGCTGGTTTAATGTTCGTCGTTGTCACTTATGAGTTCATCTCGTACCAGGTGGGCCTCATCAGCAGCCGTTACTACCGGGTGCTCCAGGACAAGGACCTACACGGTTTCTGGATCCAAACCGCCCTCGCACTCAGCCTTGTGTTCGCCATATCCATGACCAGGGCCCTGCGGACCTTCCTCGCATCGACCGCCGGCGTGCACTGGCGCAAGCTCATCACCGCAGATCTGCACGGACTCTACTTTTCGGGAAAGAACCACTACGACGTGAACGTCGTGGAAGCCGGAGTACTAGACAATGCCGACCAGCGGATGACGCAGGACGTTGACCGCTTCTGCAGGACGCTGGCCGAGACGCTACCGCCGGCGCTGATCGCTCCGTTCACGGCCGGTTACTACAACTACCAGGCGTACGTGGCTACCGGCTGGATAGGCCCGGTGTCCACGATCGTTTTCTTCCTCGTGTTCACCGTCATCAACAAGTTCCTCATGGCGCCGGTCGTCCCCCGTGTTTACCAGCAACAGAAGCAAGAGGGCCAGTTCAGGCACACCCATGCGCGCATCAGGGACAACTCCGAGTCGATCGCCTTCCTGGACGGCGAACCCGTGGAGCAGAAGAAGGCAGACGCCATCTGAGCGACGTGGTCAAGGCTCAGCAGTCCGTTGTGAACAGGGAGTTCCCCTTGAACTTCGGTATTCATCTCTTCGACTACACCGGTGCAATCCTGAGCTTGCTAGTCATCGCCGTGCCCATTTTCAACGGCGTGTACGACTCGCTGACGCCCGGTGAACTTTCGCAGCTCATAAGCAAAAACGCGTTCGTGTCTATCTATCTCATAAGCTGTTACAGCAGCCTGGTCGACCTGTCTGGCAACGTGGCAGTTATCGCGGGAAACACGCACAGGATCATGGCTCTCCGGGAAAAGCTGCAGGCTCTTCGTGAAGAACTGCGTTACACGAAGTGCGACGAAGCTGGCATCCAAAAGGGTCCTGACGACAGCGATGATGGCAGGCCGGCGGTCGAACTCCAGGACGTGACGTACAGCTCGCCGCGTGACGGTGGCGTTCTAGTAGAGAAGCTGAAGTGGATGTTGGACGACAAGCGAAAGGCGCTCATCACCGGTGCGAGCGGAAGCGGCAAGACCACTCTGCTGAGAGTCATCAAGGGTCTGCGGAACGTCGACTCCGGATGTGTGCGCGTGAGGAATGCTCACTCCCTGGCGTTCTTCCCGCAGTCGCCGTGGCTGACGTCGGGCAGCCTCCGCAAGCAGATCCGCTACCCTTCGGACGAATGCCACGAAGAAACCGCTGACGAAGACGCCGAGGAAGCAGAGATGGTCGCGTTACTGGAGCTCACGGGCCTCAAGCACCTCTTGGACAGCGCGAATAATCTGGACAGTGAAATGGACGCCGCGTGGTACGACACGTTGTCTCCGGGAGAGAGGCAGCGACTCAGCTGGGCTCGCCTGCTGTACCGACGGCCAAAGCTCGCCCTGATGGACGAAGCGACCGCCGCCATAGACCCTGAGCTCGCGTCCACGTTATATGCTGAGTGTGAGAAACGAGGCATCAATGTAGCCGCCGTCAGCTACGAGCGCAAGATCGAAGGATGGGAGCCCGACATGGTGCTCCAACTGCGAGGAACGGACGGCTACTGGACAGTCTCGTAGATGCTGGCATCAGCTGCAGAACATGCATGACAGTATTGTTTGACGCTGATGAAATGTGTATAACTTTTGTGTGCGACAAACATGTGGCGCCCCTGAGCGGATGTGCGGCAGGAGACATGTGCGTCATCCGGTAATTTTTAATATATTCGCCCGAAATTCCCTCATAAGGAGACAGCTGTTCATAGACATTCTTTCTTGCTTCTAAAGCCATCTCTGGTATACCTAACAACTCTTTAGTCCTTAAAGTTGCAACAGAAGCCGCAAAACTGACAGACGGCGCAATAACTGGAGTCTCTATTTCATGGCGTGCGTTTCGATCTTGTCACAAAGTTAGAGTGGCCCCGTGTAGTCCGAGCACATAATAAAATTGCAGCCCGTATTAATCCCATCCTACAAAAATGTAGTCCTGTCTAGCGGTATCTACGCAGTTGTCCAAAATTTTCTACATAATATCAATCCCTTTCAAAAATGTGTAATTGTCCTCGTACTTTGCCATTGCAACTGTCAAATATTGTGCCTTTCACTCCATGGCTTAAAGCCACGGACGGGGGAGAGGTTTTAGGCCCCGATTCTTAGGGAGGGACCTAGCGCGTCACATCTCCACGCCTTCCTTCGGCCTGTGACCAAAAAATTGCGCAGTACAAAAATGTAAGCACGTTTTGTCTCGTTTGCTTTCATAGTCGAGGCATTAAATAGACAGAGGCAGAATTGATAATTTCAACGCCGGTGATTTTAAATGCAGCACGCTTACTTCTTTCTCTGTGAGATGGCCCCGGACTCGTTTTCGTGATGGCTGAGATGCGGGCGCAGTGTCCATGACAAATATGCAGAAACTCAACTATTTTCAATAAGACCTATGTGATAGATCCCCCTCCCTCCCTTTTACTGTGCACTCGAAACACGAATACACCTATGTGGGAGTAAAAAAGAGTAAGTTGCCCTCCAGCGGACACCCTTTTTGTTAAAGGCAGAAGAGGAGAGCTTACTCCCTTTTTTATTCCTTTCTGTTAGAGTGTATCGGGAGACCCTGTTCCAAGAGAAGTGATAATGACTTCTTGCTTGCGTCAGTGGTACATTGGTGTCATGCTATGTCACCCAGTGGAAATAACCTCAGTCCGCCTGTGATGATGTTCTCAAAATGTATTTTATTATGTAATTCCAAGCTGGTGTGTTTATTACTGCTTTAATGTGACGCGCTTTAATAATATACGATCTAAATGAAAAGGACGAAAGTTCTGGAAGTCTGCCGACTGCCTCAGAAACATGGCGCGTTGATTGCGGCATCAATTAAAGTGAACCCGCCTGCGGGTTTCTCACGCACTGCCGTTAACCGCGGAAAGCAGTAAAAAGGGGACAAGAGAAGGATTGGTAAAAAGAAGAATAACATTTAGGGCTTTACCGCTGTGTTTTTGCGAACGTTGTGTACGATTCACTAGCATCTTGCGCATCTCTATACGAATGCAAGCAATAGAAAGTTTCAGTCATGCCCTTGTTTTTTTTTTCAAGCGGTGTACTGTATTCCGTTCGGTAAAAGTACCCCTTGCCTCCCACTTTTCGTATGCGCAAGCTATGATGAGCAAGTTGATGGCGACATGTACATACAGCTTAATTACACCTGCCCTTATCAGCATCGTGTGAATTCATGCGCAGTGTGCACGATGGAAGATTCTGGACGCTTTCCGGCAATAGTCATGACATCCGGCCTCGTGGCTCGGTTCCAAACCTCCTACCCACATCATATACTGCTACCTCGTGCTCTTCCGATGATGTTTACCAAAGCGGACGGCCGAATTCGAGCAAAGAGTAAATACGCGTCAGCAACAAAGTTTGGAATGAAATAACGTGCTGCCGCCATTTAAGCTATTCATGCACGTGTTAAATGAATTACTATCATCACCAAGGTCACAAGCTAGACTCCCAGTAGCATTCAAATCTCACCACGCCACTCCATTTGAATCACTCGTAGCAAAAGCGAGTTGAAAACTTGGCCTTCGACGTACTTCCTTCCTGGAAAACAGGGGGAATTTTCCTTTACACTTTCTGGTCCACAGCGAAGAAGAACGGCTTCTGAACAGTCCTACCTGAAGGGGTCCGCATCGCCATTAGCTGGCTCTTTGAGCGCCAACCGCCGTCACCGTAAGTAAAATGCACGCAAAAACGCCTTCAATGCCTCCAATGCATACTCGCAGCAGCGGAACGTTGCGTTAAATATAATGCAATTATAGGTAGCCGAAACCCTGGCCATTAAAAGCCTTTGAAAACACTGACTGAAAGCGTATAGGATACGAGTGAGTACGTATAAATGATATATTAAGTAACCATATTCCGTATTGATTTTTAATTTGCTGTAAAAGACTCAAAACCTTTTTTTGCTTTTTCAGAGCATTTACTGATCATTCAGGCAGGCAATGCCCTGAAATTATTAGCAATTAATCTTGAATCTGATATATACGTGACTAATTGGTTTTTTACACATCAGAGGCAACGCAAACTACCAGGGAAGTCAGTCGGATGAATTAGCATAGCATGGCTCGAATGCTGTCGCGCGCACATTCAGTTCAAAAGGCGGTGGCATTGCTCGTGCCAATTGAAAAAAATTCCTTCGGTATGCAATTCACTGGATGACGGAACCGCAAAATGGCAATATAAAATTGAGGTTGGACAGCAAATAAGGTCTTCTACAAGCGCAGACGAAGCCCGACAAGCCCAACGGCGATATCACTCAACGACCGTTGAAAGTGCCCGTCCGAGGGACACCGCA
This sequence comes from Amblyomma americanum, assembly GCA_030143305.2. NCBI lineage: Eukaryota > Metazoa > Arthropoda > Arachnida > Ixodida > Ixodidae > Amblyomma > Amblyomma americanum. The sequence continues at coordinate 94,976 of JARKHS020025462.1, forward strand.
CTCGCGTAACGCCTTCTCTTCTGTGTGCGAGCGATGCACGCTTTCACCCAAGATAAGTCAATAACGGAAGCCTTGTATCACATCGGCTAATCTCTTACCTCCGTGTAACACAGAATAAACATGGTCTACGAGCAAAAAAAAATTGCTGATGGCCTGGCTCTGTTACGCCAGGATATACGTAGCGAAAGCGCGGAGACTTTTGCATCGGAAGAGTGCATTCACTAGATGCGCCCTTATTCATGGTTAAAGCTTGAGCCGTCGTGGCGGAGTGGCCGCGTCTCTGCCTAAAATGCCAAAAGCCCTGGTTCGAATCAGAGCCTCGGCACAGGTTTTTTATTATTCAGTGAGTGTGCGGGGGGTTTCAGTGGCTCTTATAGATGACGCCACCGAATACGTTGGTTAGCGGTTAAGCGCAGGCTCTGTTAAGGCGCGTTTATACTCCGGCGTAACGCGCGCTGCGCGGTGACCACGTCGGCGAAAGCGAGACCCTCTATACTAGAACTGCGCTTGACCGCAGACGAGTTCGACGGCTTCGGCGCACTCTGACCGCACTGGCGGAGACTTGGAACAAGTCTCTATTTCGCGCCGGGTATGCCAGCCGCCGCCGGCCCAGCCAGACCGGTTCGGCTCCGCGACGAGGCGCGCGTTGTGACGTCATGTGCCTCCTCGGAGCACCGGCACGGCGAAATCGCAAAATCGCGGCCAGTAAAGATTTCGCGTAAAAAAAAGCTCTTTTCTGGATATGTCTGTGGGTGCACATTCTTTGCAAGCATATAGCGGGAAGCCAGGCCTACAGCGGCGGCTGTTCTATAAAGTACCATTGGGCGAAACTTTCGCTTAGTGTTAACGGTGATCTGCCATTTCTAACTAAAATGGTCTATAGACAGTCTATAGACTTCAAATAGACGCTATTGCCTCCATATAGATATTTATTTTTGTCTATTCATAGTCTATCGACTGTCTGAAGAACAAGCGTAATAAAAGTGTATTGCCATAAATCTATAGATTTTTATAGACTGTCTATGGACCTCCTTCACGCCGCGACGTCACGAAGATGCGGTGGCGCTGATGTTCGCAGCGACTTTCGCATGGTAGGCAAAGCAGGTTCCGCTTGCCCGTGCCTACCGCAGCTGCCGCAGCTACCGGCGGCTGCTTCAAGCCTGTGCACTGCAGAAGCAGCATGTATTGACCAGCTGCGTCACTGCTTGATCCGCGTAGTAGCATAAAAAATATTAAATTAGCCTCGATAGGTTTCTCGCGCATAAATGCCGCATCCGGAAACTGGCTAACAGGCATTGAGCCACGGTAGTAAAGCGCGAAGTCTGGGAGTCGATAGGCACTGCCGCTCAATGCACTTAATAGCATGCAAGTTACTGCGTTCATTCACCTGAACTTCAGGATAGTAGGCTGATAATTGCTTAAGGAAAAAAAAGACATATGCAGCTGCACACGTACTTATCACCTTGAGCCGGAGTGCACGGGGCGCCGACAGGTTCACTCGCCCCCAAGGAATGCGTTTTTTTTGTTAATAGCACACCATGTTTTAATGCCGCGTTTTATGACATTTGATATTTACTTGAAACTGTTTCTTGATATGACGACGTAATTATTTCATTCGAGTAGAAAGAAGTCTGGTAAGTTGTGTCAATCTTGCGCGGTCGCGTTGGTGTGCTTAGAATAGCGTACCTTGAGTGTGCTAAACGCCATATGCTTTTTCATTGCATCATGCATGTGTCATGTTTCATGAGGTAGTACATGATCGCGAAGCTTGTTTGGAAAGAAGCAGCCGCAGGCGTGCTACTAACAGACACGTGGTGAGATTGAGAGGGGACGCGGCAATGAAAAGTGTTTTCGTTATTCATGCATGCGATATGTAACTAAACTTGGTGCAAATATGAAATTCCTACGCTAGTTTCAGTAATTCCTTTTATTTATAGCTATACCTGGTGCAGTTCTGGGTAATTATAATTAACAACGCCGTCAAGTCCCCCCAAGGTCTCAAATAATTGAGTAGATAGTGCGCAGTTTTTTTATGCCAGCATGTACATAAAGCCCTGTTCTGTACGATGACGCAATTAGTTCTATTTCTATATGATCAGTACTCATGCATGCATAGTTACATGAAAACGTTTCTTACAAGAAATAACTAACACAGTACTTACTGCACGTGTAGGGAAAAAAATCGAGAGATTTATTACGCTTCTCAACGTCTCAGGAATAGTTTGCGACAAATGGAATCATTTGATTTTCATGCGAATTACGAAGGTGAGTGATCCAGTCGCTGAAAATGTGAGAGGTCACAAAACGAACCTCAAAGTTTATTCCCTCGTTTATGGCATCTTCGCTTTCGCTTTGGTCAAAGAAATGCGGCACTGAAATCAAAGAAATTACCTCACAATTTTTGACGACCACACTTCTAAAAAACGTAATTTATAAATTTGTACTCAATATTTTGCTATGATTTTTCGTCACGAAACTAGACTTCAGGGCTAGGAAAGAAAATAATTCTAGAAATCAAAAATTTTCACCAAATCGACCAGCTTAACAAGAGGACAAGTCGGTCTGGCTGGTGCGTGGTCATGCGGCTAAAAACAGCGCTAAGCGAGACAGGAGATCAGGGACACGACGCTGTCCCCACTTTTCGCACAGCGCGACACGTACGTATGTCAGCAGACGATGACCGCATGTCTGCTCCGACGAAACAAGGCCAGCGCTTCCCCTCACAATTGTCCTAGTGCAGAGTGCAAAACTAGTGCAGTGACACTAGTGCAGAGTGTCAAAACTTGTTTTATTCAATGCCTAGCGCATAAATAAACGCCAGGAACGCTTTCTACATGTTTACTACTAACCATAATTACAATAAAGTGGCAAACTATTTCTCTTTATAGGCCGCACGTGGCCAACGCGAGCTCGTGTACTTCAACAAATTACAAGTTGGAAGCATCGACCATTGCTATGATTCGCAGAAACTGGAAACGCGCCTACAAGCCTTGAAAACCCGCGCTCAACACCTATCCGCGACGCCACTCCCCGACCTTTTGCCTACCACGAGCTCGCTAGCGACTGCAGCGCCACCTCGTTTGTTTACAAACATGCAGGAGGTCTATAGGATTTGTATTGCCGATAGACTGTTCCCTGTGGTTTGTCTATAGTCTATAGACTTTACAGACAAAAGTTTATGGACAGTCTATAGGCTGTCTAAAGAAGTTTTTGTAAGGGATGATGTACTAGTGGCACCGTCTCATAGTTTGCATCAATAAGAGTGAACAAACTTCTCAAACCGGCTTCTTAGCATTTCAAATTTAAGCTAGGTGGCGGCTTTTACAGTGGATCAGTGCACCTGTACACACACACGATGCGGTCGCATTAACACTGTGTAACCGAGTAGAAAATCCGATGGCCCAATTAGCGTGACAAGCCATTTTCTTCCCGACTAAACGGACCAGACTGTGGTTGTAACTGCCAGTCAGAGGCACAGATTCCTTTTGAGGCGGCTTGAAACACGGAGCAGATCTCATCGTCACGTGACTTCTGCCTTAGCCATGCGCGAGAACTCATCTCTCGTAATGTGCCGGAAAGCGAGGAGAGGATGTCCTTGTTGTTCAAGTACATCTGCTGTGCGTGCAGGTGCGACCGGATGCGCGCCTGCAGCCGCACGGGAAGGTCGTAGTAGGTCATGAACTCCTCCACTTCTTGCATCTGCGTTGTAACGGCGAAGCAGATGACAAGTAGTGCGTACATGGGCGGTCGCAATTTTCGTTCCATGCAGTAAGTACACTATAGTGTAAAAACTGGAGGTCCAAGGAAGGGAGTTAATTAACTATTTTACTCCCCAGAAGCTATTTACACATTTATAGCAACGCCAAGGGAAAGAAATGCCATGTTAATTCCTCCTTTGGCAGGAAGTGGAACTGCCTGCGCACCATCTATAAGAACAAGAGTGGGAGAATAACACTACCTCTTCCCTTTACCCCTCACCGACGTTTATAATGCACTAGAGTCTAGAGGTTTTGGCCTCTTGTGGCCTGCATGTGTCGAAGAATTCTTCCGTTGCTGATTCAACTGACGGTAAATAAGGAGACCTGCTTATGAGCTGCAAGAAATAAATGCTTTACAAGTTTGTTCAAAAGTTTCCAGGCCACACGGTCTCATTTTGAACAGTACAGTTAGTATAGTTGGAGTTTCTAGATACTCAGCTACTTGTTAATCCCACATATACATGCTCGCAATATTGTAGGTAAAAAAAGCGATCCTAAATATAGTTCCGAGCATTCCAAGCTCGTGAAAAATGGCGTTGCTCTTTCATGTTTTCAGTCTTGCCTAGCAAAATCGTGCATATATACTCTCCAAGATAACTTTAACGCACAAGTGTACAGATTGTCAGAAGCAGGCTACCCAGATATTGCCATAGTCCAGTCATGCTCAAATAAATGAAATGGGCAAAAGGCCCTTCATCTCCCACCAAAGATAACTCAAGGAAATATGATGATGCACCGATTATCCCATCGGTTACAGCACGTGGCTGAAAAATATATCTCAGCAGCCCTTCCCGCCCCCTACGATTACTCAGATAATAGCCCCTTGTACAAATAAAGAATGAACCAGGTTAAACACAGGGTGAAGTTCATGCGATGTGCACCTGTTGTCGTGCGCAAGATTCCCTCCCTGTGCGGACTTGTACAGATAGGCCAGACCGGGTGTTTTCTCAACACCCGCCTTAGACAGCATAAAAACGATAGCTCATCGTAAGTGGCTGAGCCCGGCCGCGAATGCAGAAATTGCCGCCCAATATTCGAGGAAACCCAAGTCCTGTTTCGTCACCCGCAACAATATACCAGAGAGGTGATAGAATCATTTTACATCGCATCGTATGGTAATTAAATCTTCACGCCGTCACACTCGCTACCAAAAAAAGGAAAGGATATCTCCGGAGATTTTGATTTTGTTTTCTTTTAGAACTTGAACTGATTACTAATCTCTTTTTTGTCGTATCTAAGTAGCCGCGTCCTTTCCAATAAACTGGTCTTGAGAACGGCGCCTGTCCCGTGTCCTCTTTTTCTATGTGCTAAAGTTTGCGCCTACAAATTTCATCAAGAACAGCCTCCAGCTAGCCCAGCTTCCTATCCTGCTGGTGCATAGTTAAGCATTTACAGTGCCTATGAAGCTACCAAGGCTCTGAGGAGCCTTTCCGACATGAGGAGCCTGTCCGATAGAGCGAAACACCCAGCTGATTGAGCTCCAAGAAGTTGTCAACTATGTCCAGCATCACAACGCGCATTTATCGTCATGTCTTAAATAGATATGAGCTTCGAAATCGCGTGGAATACTTTGGCACGGTCTTTCTAAAGGCACTCACGCTATTAACGAACGGCCGACTTCATATGTGGACTGTGAAAAGAGTAAATTGTCGTGTCCGAACAGTAAGGACAAGGCGGGCTTAAACTGACTGGGTTTATTCCATCCCAGCCAAGGGAGGAGGAGGAGAAAGAGGAGGAGGAGGAGGAGGAGGAGGAAAACTTTGTTGAAGTGAAGGGTAGTTGGGCGAGCTTATGCGTGGGGCTCTCATTCCAGGGCTCCACTGGCTTGAGCTCCTCTGCGGACCTTTTGTATGAGGGCCCGTTGGTCCTTCAAGTTAACGCTGATCACCAGCGTCTCCAACCGCTCAAAAGACGTGTTTTCCGTCTGTAGAGTGTTTTGTTTGGCCCCACACTCCCACAAAATGTGGAAGAGTGTAGGGCGGGCCTGGCACCAGGGACAGGTGTCGGAGTAAAATGTTGGGTGTATGAGATGTATTCTATGGAGGTTTGGAAATGTGTTCTTCTGTATCTGCCTTAAAGAGACGGCATCTGGGGTGTCTAATTTCCTATGAGGTGGAGGAAAGTGTCTCCTTTGAAGTCGCTGAAACTCGAGGCGTTCATTATACCTCGAAGGTAAAGGGGTAAAAGCGGGCACGGTTTGTGGCCCCACTCGGTTGATGATGCCTCGAACTAGAGCATGTGCCCTCTCATTTCCCTCCAGCCCCTCGTGACCGGGGGGTCTAGGTGATTTGGTGGTGCTTGGTGAGGGCTGTAGTGCCCATGAGCCGACCGACGTGCTTGAGAACTCGGCCTCTCAGGAAGTTTCGACACACGTGTTGCGAGTCTGTGATCACATGAGCGCTTTGGCCTTGGGACTCGTAATGCCTAATGGCAATGACCACGGCGGTGGTCTCCACGGCCGCTGGTGATTTGGCTCTAACAAAAGCAGTGAATAGAGTGGAGAAGCGGTGGTCCACTGCCGCCACTGCGTACTTGTCATGGTCCGGGTATGCTGCGGCCTCAACATAAACCACGTTCGGGGAATTGACTAGGCATCGGCGTAGGTAGGATACTCGCGCTCGTCGTCCGCCTGTGTGAACGTCTTTAAGCATGTTTCGGTATCGGGGCCACGTTGGTGTATTTCCTTTGCTGTTTTTCTAGAGAGGATTGAGCATCTAGTGCGCTGATGTCCGCAACTGTGCCTACTCGGCGTAGGATAGCTCGTCAAGCTTGGGTGGAATGCGAGAAGAAGACATTCTTCGGTTGGTGCAAGCACTGGCATTTCGCCGAATGCCATACGGACTACCCTTTCACATGCTAACAAAGGGAGAGGAGCAGCAAGTTGACACCATCATAAGGGGGTATACAAGACGGATCTTAACCTTCCTAAAAACACTTCGACGGAGCGTCTGACGGCATTAGGAATCTAACACCTTTGCGGAACTAACAGAAGCCATCCGTGCATCTCGAACACTAAGGCCGGGACACACGTTTTCTGCGTATCGGTGTCGGCCTTCGAGTCCCATGCGCGTTCCGGCTGCTCTAGGGTGCCTCAATGCCAGCGCCGCCGTTCCCGGTTGGAGACAACTTAAGCGACGCTGCCATATTGAATCACAACTTGACTCTCCCCCATGTACCGCGAAATGCTCGACAGGTAGCCCAGTGTAGCTCTCGCTGCAAAAGGCCGCTCAAGTTAAAGCACTTCGAAGCGCGCCGAGAGCATGAACGGCGCCGTTACAGACGCTAGCGCCGCTGATCCCGTGTGATTCATTATGGCGGCGCCGCTGAAGTTGTCTCCACCCCGGCGCGGGCATTGAAGCACCGTAGGCTGCTTGCGCATGAAGCGCCATCTGTCAGTCCTGCCGCTCACCACACCCTCCCTTCTTTACGAGAGTTGACTTATAGGTCCAGGCGATTTGGCGGCTTCACGAGGCGTCCACTTCTTGTCGCGACCGTTCCTGGTTGCAAATGCTGGAAGTGACTGATGGTGCGACGAGTTATCCCGCTTGTGGTTTGTGCCCCATAAGAACGCGGAGAGGGAGCCGGGGCAATCACAGTCCCTTTTGCAGCCGCGCCGTAGAGGATGCAGACTGCTGTGCTCGGCAGCAGGCGTTCTCTTTCGCATACCATGTGTCGGCGGTCGTATTCGATGCGCTGTTTTGCCCTGTACACCAGGTTTCTATTGCAGTCAGGGCGAGTGTTCCAACGCAGTCGGAACTCCGTTGACACGGTTGGCATGTCGGTTCTCACTCGGCGCCCCATGAGTAGCTCAGCCGGAGAGTAACCTTCGCGAGCTGACGTGTCAGCGCTTTGTTAGTGTTGGGCGATTTCCTGAGGAGCCGTTTAGCAGTTTGTACGGTTATCTCGGCCGCTCCGTTGCTTTGGGAACAGTACGGGCTGCTTGCGATGTGCTGTATTCCCCATTCTCGAGTAAATAGCTTGAATTCACCAGATGTGAATTGGGGCCCATTATCCGATCGGATGCCAGCAGGTGCCTAAAATCTAGCAAATATCTCCTCGAGTGCTGCCGTAAGTCGTTCTTTTCATCTTCAACTCCAAGAACCTTGAGAAGTAGTCCACCAGTACAAGCTAGTTCTCTCCGTTTTCATTGATTTAGATCTATTCCAACCACCTCCCATGGATAATTGGGCAGCCGAGTGTCGGGGTAGTGGTTCGACACCAGGTTTTCGATACTCTTGGCACACTTGGCAGCGGGAGACATAGTTCTGAATGTGTTGAGCAATGCTAGGCCACCACACAGATTGGGTGGCACGAGCACGACATCTGCCTATGCCTTGGTGGTCTGTGCGCAGGCGTTCAAGCACTTCACTTTGCAAACTCGGTGAGATAACTATGCGGTTTCCCCTAAAGAGAAGGCCCCGCACACATGCAAGTTCGCGAAAAACAGTGACGTACTGCTGTACTGGATATGGCAGTGACACTACTTTAGGCCAGGACGTAGAACAATAGCTTTTGACTCTAGCTCTCGTGGGGTCCTGGTCCTGTGCTGTCTTTATCCTTTCAAGAATGTCGGCGGATGCCGGAAGTAGTTCTATTGTGAGTAATTCATACTCTAGGACTGCTGCATGGAGACTTCTTGGATGGCTGGCGTCCCTGTCTACTAATGGTCCGCGTGAAAGGAGATCAGCTGTGTGGATCTCCTTGTCTGGTGTGTGGGATATTGTGTAGTCATACTCCAGTAGTCTCATCCGCAGGCGCTGCAAGCGTGGAGAGAGTTCATGCAATCGTCTCGACGACAGTAGTAGCACCGAAGGCTTATTGTCCGTTTGTACATGAAATTGTAATCCAAGGAGATATAGAAGGAAGTGCTCACAGGCCCACGTGGTTGCCAGGGCCTCTTTTTCAATCTGTGCACAGCGCGGTTCGGTTTCGGAGAGGGACCACGAGGCATATGCGACAGGTAGGCGTCGTCCCGACGTCTCTTGTAGGACCACCCCTAGGCCGTAAGATCGAGCGTCAGCTGACACCGTAAGCGGGCGGCACGGATCGTAGTGTGCCAGTATTGGTGTTGTCGTAAGGTCTGTTTTAATGGCATCAAAACTGTCTTGCTGTGCCTTGCCCCAATACCAGTCGGCGTCATGATGAAGCAGATCCCGAAGCGGTTTCGTCAGCTGTGATAGCTTAGGAAGAAACTTGCCAAGGTGGTTGACCATTCCAAGATATGACCTCACTTCTGTAACATCAGTCCATGGCGGCAATTCAATAAGAGCTCTGACTTTTTCAGGATCAGCCCGTATGCCTTCAGCCGTGACAATGTACCCTAAGAACTTGATTTCTTGTTTGCTGAACTCGCACTTCTCTTTGTTTAGAGTTATACCAGGATCTGGAAGCTACTGGAGTACTTTCTGTAAGTGCAAGTCGTGCAGTTGCTGCGTTCTTCCAAACACGATTATGTCATCCTGAAGACAGGCTTGACCCTCCAGACCCTCCAGCATTCTTAGCATCTCTCTGAAAGAATACAGGTGCTGTCGATATGCCGGAAGGCAATCGGAGAAATTTATATCTTCCGAATGGCGTTAGGAAGGTAGTGTACTTCTGCGAGTCGTTTGATAGTGGACCTTGCCAGTAGCCTGCTTTTGCGTCTAGCTTGCTGAACCACTTGGCTCCAGTGAGTTTTGCCAGGCACTCGTCGACAGTAGGCATCAAAACTCTTTCTCTGACGATGCGGCTGCTGAGACCACTATAGTCGACACAGATTCTTTCTTGCTACTACCATTGGTGCACACAATTCTTTGGCTTGGTCTCTTTTCAATCACTCCGAGGCTCTCCATGCGTTCTAGTTCTCGTTTAACTCTTGGCAGCATTGGGAGATTTACTCTCCTCGGGTAGGTTATGGCGTAAGGCTTTGCGCTAGGTTGCAGCGTTATCTTGTACTCAGTACGGATAAGTCCTAGGCCTGAGGTTAGCTTTGGGTACTCAGTCAGGAAGTCTTCGTCCCTACACTCTTTTGGCTCTGTGACTTCCAGAAGGTTTTGCAGAACATTCAGGAACTTGATTGCCGTTTCCAGAAGTCCCAGCGTAAGTTGTCTATCACAAACACTTGTTGCTGAATGGACCGTCCATTCTACTCCATGGTTGCCTCCAGTTGTCCCGCAGTGGAAATCTTGATTTAGCCAGGTTCCAAAAGTTTCTTGGTTGGTAGCTGCAAAGATCCCATATGCGCTTTCTTATAAGCATTAAGAGGAATTGCCGTCACTTCGGCCCCTGTATCCACTTTGAAAAGTACAGGTTGGCCGTTCACTGTCGCTGTGATGGTTCGAAACCGGCTGTGTGTGTGACTTCTCCTAAGTGTACCTCTTCGAGGGTGGCTTGGCCGATCTTTTTCGCGCCCGTAGTCTTCGTAGACAAGCCCACAGATGCAAAATGTCCATTTTTGCCGCACTTCTAGCACGTTTTATAAGCAGCTGGACAGTTGGCGCGGTAGTGCGTACGCGTACCTGAGCCGCACCACTTGCAGTTGGCGGTTACCTCTCGTTGACTTGGGCTGCCATGTAGCGGGCGCCTCTTAGGTTTTACTCGGTGTACGGAACCGCGGGCTTCTACTGCTGCGATATCTAACTGACTTTACGGTCGCAATTCTTTTTGCTGAAGTTTGACCATCTCAGAGTTGCGCGCTGTCAAAATCGCCGTCTCCAGAATCAGTTCTGCATTCAGTTGCAACTTCTGGCTGAGGTCTATGACGATCAGTACAACATCCGGACGATCGGGAATGAGCTCTTCCTTCAAGCTGCCGTACTCACATGATTCAGCCAGCTTGTACAAATCCGTGATCAAGGTGTCGATGGATTCGTGAGCCTCCTGCTTTCGTTTGTAGAACTTGGCCCTTTTGATATATCACGTTCGTGCGAGGCACAAAGTGTTTCGTGAAGGCGTGAGTGACGGCGTCGTAGTCTTGCTTCTGAGCGTCCGTAAGTCTCAATGAAGCCAAGACGTCTTCTGCTTCTCGACCCATGGCGTGGATCAGCGTGTTGACCTGTGTTTTGGCATCCTGCTTCTTTAAACCCGAGATGTCGCGGTACTGCTCCCGTCTTGTGAACCAACACCCCCAGTCCTCAGGTCGTCGGAAATCAAGTTTTCTTGGCAGTTCGACCACAAACGGATTCACTAGTGGAAGCTGCTGAGACACTGAAGCTGGTACAGCTGTCATTGAATGTGCAGAATCCGGCGTTGCCATAGTGTTCCCGTCACCGTCGTCACGTTAGGGTTAGCTCAGCAGTGACCGCTGCGACGCAGTTTCTTTACGTGACTACTTTGCAGTATTACGCACCGCTCGTCACCAGCTTGGAGTCATGCATCACCACCGTTCCCAACATGTCCTGTCCGAGCAGTATAAGGACAAGGCGGGCGTAAGCTAGCTGGGTTATTTGCATCGCAGCCACCGGGACACACGTTTTCTGCGTATCCGCGTCGGCCGTCGAGTCCCCTGGTTGCACGTTCCGGCTGCTCGCGTATGTAGCGCCATCTGTAAATCCTGCCGCTCACCACATAAATAATTTGGAAAGTTTTGCTTCGATCTGTTTGAATCCGCCGCACTCCCACCCGGTACCCCGAACTAAAATGTTCTATAAAACTACAATTACAAATTACAAAACTACTCCTGAAACTTTCGTTTACGAGCATTCCTATGGGACGCACCCCCCGCTGTTATCTCCACCCGGGGACAGCACCACCACCACATATTGCTTGCGTCACAGATCGGTGCTGGTCTGTATACGGGAATACCGGACGTTGGCTGCGCACGCGCAGTGCTCCCACCTTGCGCTGTTCCTGCCACAGCTAATGCGCAGACGGCGTCCGGAAATCCGATGCACGTCTCCGCTAACATGTCTCTGCTAAGCTGAAGCTCTCTACTGCGGCAGATAAGTTCTCAGAACTAACTCTAGTTCATGTCGGTCCTGCCGCAAATGTTCAGCGGCTATGGCGCTCCGCTGATGAGCAAGAGGTCGTGGGATCGAATGCCGGCAGCGGCGGCTATGTCACGATAATGGCGAAAAACCAGGACGCCCGCAGGCAGTTCAATTTCAGTGTAAACCTCAGGTTGCCTAAATTATTCCAGAGCCTCCCACTACGACGTCATTCATACCTCACGCGCAGCTTAGCGTCTCTCATATATGCCACGTCCACAATCTCCACAGCTTTCTTCTTGCGAGCGCTTGCAAAAAAATGCAGTCGCCCTGTTTCCATTCGCCATCAGGTGCTCTGTGTATCACGTCTTCTATAAACGCGATTTGCATTTAGTAATGATTCTTGAGATTTGGCAGAGAAAAGCGCTGTAAATGAACAAGCATATGAGAGCACTGTTATTTGTCGCTAATCTTCATGTACGTTTCATAACGCAAATAGCTGTCAAAGAAACACGGTGATGAAGCAAGCACAGTCTTGAAGGAGCAATTTTTGGCCCGCACGCTTAGTTAATTGTCTTCGGTCTAACACTTATCATACAGGTGATGGTTTGTGGCGGTAACAAATAAGAAGAAGAGGCAAGAAAGACGGCTAAGTGACAGCTGAAAACGTTTACCTACGTAAACAGATGATCAGGAGAATGCTCAAGAAAGAAAAAGATGGCGTGAAAAAGTGGACAGAGCACGGAAACAAGGCGAGGGATGACAAAAGTACAGAAAATATCCAATAAGAAGGGCTGGGCTCTAGGCGCTTAACATGAATACACCTGTATGGGTGTTGTGCCACTTCAGTTCTTTGTGGAGCTCTCCTCATCAGTCATGTGTGACCAAGGGTCTCAAAAGGTACCAAGCCACCTTGCTGCACCACGTTCGCACGGATTCTGCTCGTACGCCGGCATGGATGTATAAGACTGGCCTAGCGTTGTCACCATTGTGTCCAACGTGTGGTGTGTGTGGTGACATAGAACGTTACCTCTTGTGCTGTACTTTGTACAACGCGGAACGGGCTGTGTTATTCGGATCCCTCAAGAAGGCAGGAGTTCCTCACAGTTCTCTTCAGGACACTGTTTTCGCGCGCGGGAGCCAGTCGAGTATAAGGGATGCTTCTCGCCTTCTTCTACTTTACCTGCAGGACACGGATTTGGCTTCCACATGGTGACCTCAGGAGTGTCTATTTGGGTTTTTGCGGACAGTGTTTCTGTGATTTCTATTTAAGTGTCGCTACGGTGGAGCAATTGCCGGCAGCAACTGCAAGGCTAATCCCACCGGTAGTTTACAACCACTCAACTCAACTCAACTAAAGAAGGGAGCAAGTTGAGTTGTCCTCTAGTGCCCTCTTTCATAAAAGAGAGTGCGCTAGAGGGCTGCTTATTCTCTTTTTGCTCGTTTCTGTTTACAGCGCGCGTACCACAGGCGTGTACAAGAAAAATGTCCATGCACAAGCTCATAAGCTGGGGAACAAGTGTCAGTTTATAATCTTTGTTTGCCCCATTGGTCTATCTTTTTTTGTAGTTTTCTTTTGAAATGACACATATTCGGCGTGCGGAATTGGCCAGACTCCGGCATCGCATCCGAAAGGAAGAGAAGGAACTCCTACTTAGAGATCTGTGAAATAACCACAGGAAAAATGACAGAGGAATTTGGCAAGATTCTCGAACGACAGTGGAAAGGCGCTTGCAATAGTTTGGAAACAAACGGGACACATATTTGAAAGCGATATTAAATTTGCTGATTCAGGTGTTCTTCCGCATTTACTTACAACGTCCTTAATCCTTCTTTAATTCTTGCACTGTTTCAGGAGCCCTGTGTTAGCGCACTGAAACGTCACGCAGCTTTGCCTATACTGAGATACCTTATATGCGGGCAGTTTCTGCGAAACCGTCTAAACATGTGGGCAACCTGTCTTCACTCGTACGCACGCACGCAACACGCAGCACACACACTATCTTAGCACATAAATGCAGAGCCTCCCTTACAAGAATGCTCTACAGAATTGTATAAACTCTGTTGCCTTCCTATATATATCTTTTTGTGTATTCAGAGGCTACAGACTGTCTATAGACAAAAGGCTACTAAATGTGTATAGCCATAATCTGATTGCCTATAGACTGCCTGTCGGATTTGTGTTGCCTATGGACTATTCTCTAAGATTTGGCTATAGGCTTTCAAAACAAAGGTCTGTGGGCAGTTTGTAGACTGTGTAAAGAAATTTTTGTAAGGGCTGTTCCAAGCAACACAATTTATGACGCGCTCAAAGCATCACGTCGACTTCGCACTGCCGTAGTTTGAAGGTTTTTTGTGCGCATATAGGGAAAGGGCTCTCACAGAATGAAGTGTGCTAAAAATCGCTTTTCAAAGCAGCAGACGCTATCGGAAGGCGCCCATTATGCGTGCCCTACTGAAAAATAAATACAGGTTTGAATGGGTCAGCAAATAGGATTATGGCACATTTGGTTTGGCTTTATAGGATGGGCGTCCCAAAGCGACTAAGTCTATGAGGGACGCCGTAATGGAGGGCTCCGGATAATTTCGACCACCTGGGGTTCTTAACGAGCACTAACAACGCACAGTACACGGACCTTTCACATTTTTCCTCCATCGAAGTGCTACCTTAGCGGGCGGGTTCGAACCAACGACTTGCATGCACTGTGTGATGTAAGTGCACGGTAATTAACCACGGGTAATCGAAGTTATACGGAGCCCTCCACTAAGGAGTCTCTCAAAGGCTGAATCGCTTTGGAAGCTTCATCCTATAACGTTGAACGAAATGTGCCATAATCATATTTGTCGACCTATTCAAACCTGTACACATTTTTCAATAGGGTGGTTATGCAAATGTGTCTTTAACAGTGAGCTGTACTTGGTTGGTACGCCGTGCTTTCATTGCAGCTTCCAGAGAGTGCTGGTGTCGATGTCTTCAGAGTTTCCCATATTCCATCTAACCATACTGTCGAGAAGTTGCTGGGCCATTTATTGCCCGACCGCAAAAGAGTTCCGGCGCACGGCTCCGCAAGTGTTCCGGTCACAGACGGCGGTACTTCGGCATTTTGTAAGACACTGTTCGCGGATCGTGTAGCAGTAATTTCTAATATGTGTGCCAAAAGCTTGACCTTTCGCTTAACACGTTCACTGCGTCGTGGGTTACCTGTGGGTCGCGTCAACTTTTTATGCTGTGCAGCCACGAATACTGGGTCGCACTATGAAGCCGTGAGACAGATTTTGTAATGAAGTCTTCCACCTTATAATTCGTAATAAAATCGCACTTATGGCTTCATTATTTGACTCAGTATTCTAGGCCGCACAGCATAGATAACGTGACCTCCCGGTGACCCACGGCAATAACTTCTGTATGACCATTTTTTCAATAATTATTTACCATGATCATTACTGTATGTATAAGAACCCACCCCTTATGAAATGCCCCTGCGGGGGACTTTCAAGGTAATACTGAAGTGAACTGAACTGAACATAGTTAACGTGTTATTGATGTAAGCAGGGGTGACTTAGCTCTTGCTCATATGCGTACTGCTATCACGCTATATTGCGCCTGTAATCTGTAAAGGCGTGAAAACCGCACGCGCATAGCGCTCTATCGATTGCCTTTAATGCATTCCTTCCTACATATGCACGTTCCAGTCTGGCCAGAGGTATACAGTCGCAGTGTCACGCCGAAATATGCAATTAATACAGTCGTGCCTGAGTCGTGGTGGCTACATCCGTCCTTCTTTACCTGGTCGAATTTCGCTCTGGACGTCAGAATGAGTGCCATTGGCGTAAAGTAACTTCTTTTACCAGCCTTAAAAGATAACTCGCAAAGCACAAAAGGCTTCCACGTGACAGCGGCGCTGCTTCAAAGTCTCAAGGCGCGTCTCAGAGAGCAAAAACCCCTACTTCTGGAGTGACGCCCCCGACGTGATTTCGCCTGCGTACTGGCACCATAATATGCTCCAGGATCTGTCGCGTGGTTTTTTTTACGGCCGGTAAACAAAGCTGCGTAAATGGTAAACCATAATTTCTCTAACACTGTCAAGCTCGAAAGAGATAGAGCAACAAAGGAGAGTGAGAACTAATTTAACGTCAAACGGAGACCTACATGTATTCCTCTGCCAGGAAGACCATAGCCAGCAGTTCCTCCGATGCCGACCACACCCACCTGTCGAGGTTGGGCTACTTCTTACCCGCTTCGCAATGAGGTTGTTTTAGACTTTCCTGTTCGTTTACTCGCCTGAACATGGCGCTGCATGTGAGGAGCACTTAGGGTAGCAAAAGGTGGCTAGTGGTGACATGTGTCATGGCACCGTGGCGCTTGTTGGCGACACGGACGAGCGGATGGATATTATGGCAACCGCTGTAAATCGTGAAGGTAGCTAGCGCCACCTTATGTTATTGCCACGTGCTTGTGTTCTTTCAGTCCTATCCTGGTTGTTCGTCAAAGCTATCTTTCTGAGTTCTAAGCCATGCGTTTTTGATTTCTGTAACAGTTCGAGCAATTCTTCCGCTCTTCTTTTACGACACCAGTATTCTGGTCTTCTCTTGCTCGCTCTATACTGCAATGTTAATTTTACATTCTCTATTGCTAAAGCCTTAGGGATCTCAAATTGTATGCTGGCTTGATGCAGGACGAGCTTGCCTGGACATGGTCGCTTAGTTCGGCAAGCTGCCACCACGGGCCGCTTCACCCTCAACTCTCAGCGAAGTGAAAGAGAGTTCGCAAAATGAAAGGACGAAGAAATAGCGCAAATAGCGGCCGGCATAGAGGAAGCAACAGAGAAACATCCTATGGAAAAGTGGGATTACACTCAGAACTACTCGTTAATACAAAAATAAAAGAAGTAAAAGGAGTAAACCACTGGAGAGGAAAGAGGAAGCCACGAAATTGGTGGAATAAGGAAATTAAGGAGGCCATCGAACAACGACGGTTGGCTTCACGGGAACACAGGAGAAGCAAAATGGGCGCAGTTATCTGAAGAGGAAATAGGCCGAAAATGGGAATCTTATCGACAAAAGAAACAACAAGTACAGGTCCTCGTCAAGGCTAAATGAAATCAGACCTTTGATCGCTGGCTGGCTGAAGTTCGCAATGCAACTAAAGGGGGGGTCAAAAAAATTCTGGTACCATATAAGCTGGCTGGGTAAAGCGGATCACAGAAAGCGGGAAAAGATTCATGATGCCGAGGGAAAATGTTTAGAGGGAGATGACGCTGTGAACTACATTGCGTCAGTTACAGCTGAGTCATTTAGGAAAGACGATGTGGTAATCACCCCAAATGAGGGAGCAACACAGGATAGCAAATAGAAAACAGCTTAGAACTGACCAATCTTAACAGGAAAAAGGCGGAAGCAAATATTCCAAAATGCACGTCCGCAGGTATAGACGAAATTCGAATCAAGTTAATTAATGAACTTGGCCCAAGAGTTAAGAACCCGCTGATAAAAGCATTGGAGGGAGTCATGGCAAATAAGCAAATTCCGCACAGCTGGAAACAGAATAAAATTAGTTTAATTTATAAAGAGAAAGGCGACAATACGAACATAAAATCATTCCGACCAATTACGATAAAATGAGTTATATACAGGCTGGCAATGCAGGCGGTGAAATTCAAAATTCATTCATGGGTAGAAAGTAATAGAATACTCGGAGAACTTCATAACGGGTACAGAAGTGGTAGGCGCGTATATGATAGCCTGTTCGTGCTTACCCAGTGCATAGAAGTAGCTGAGGCGTAAAACAGACCTCTGTATTTAGCCTTCCTGGACATAAGCGGTGCATACGAAAACTTGAACAGGGAACTCCTGTGTAACATATTAAAAAGTGAAGGTATCGGTCATGAAGTAACTGATTTTCTACAGGAAATATATCGAGAAAATAAAGTTGAAATAACATAGGAAGGAATTAGGAGTACGACAACTGTCGAGGTACACAAAGGATTAAGGCAAGGTTGTCCTCTATCGCCGCTGCTGTTCATGCTTTATATGATAAGAATGGAAAGAAGTGTACAAGGAAGCAATCTAGGTTATAATCAGTCGTACAGATTAGGCGGAAAGGTTGTTGAGCAACGACTACGGGTTTGATGTATGCTGGCGATATTGTACCGTTAGCAGATAGCCAGGAAGATTTTCAAAGTCTGGTTAATTGCTGTGGAGGTGAAGGAGACAGTCTAGGTTTTAGATTTAGCGCAGCTAAATCCGGTGTGATGATTTTCAACGATACAACTGATCAGGAGCTTACAATACAAAACCATGAAATACCGCAAGTGGCCGAATACAAATATCTCGGGGTATGATGGGTAAACGAAGGACAGATGTACACAGAAAAGCACGAGCAGTCTATCATAGCAAAAGGGCGAAGAGATGCCGGGGTATTGAAACATAGGGCTTTGGGGAGGGGGGGCGGGGTGTACAAAGGGTATGAAGTACTGAGAGGCATCTGGAAATTAATAATGGTGAAGGGATTTACTTGCAGGAGTGCGGTTCTGTGCTTCAGGGCAGAAGTTCAGTCGAAATTAGAAGTAAAACAGAAAGCTGTTGGAAGATTAGCACTAGGTGCCCACGGGGAAACCACGAACGAGGCAGTACAGGGGATAGGGGCTAGACATCGTTCGAAGCACGGGAAGCTCAGAGTAAAATACTATACGAAGAACGCCTGAGGAAATTGGATGATAACAGGTGGGCAGATAAGGTATTTAAATACCTATGCAGAAAGAGCATTGACTCACACTGGCGGACAAAAACTAGGAAGCTAACCAGTAAGTATGCCAGACACGAGGAAGACACAGCATTAAGCGATAGGTTAAAACGCGGAAGGTAAAAATTGGATAAATTCAATGGAAAAGAAGCATAGTGTAGAACTACTTCGATACTGGAAACAGCAGATAAGGAAGGAAGCGTTTTATGATAACTCAAGAGGCAGTGCCCTACTCTTTGAAACTAGGTCAGGATGTCTTAAAACGCGCACTTGTAAAAAGAAATTTAACGAAGCAGATGACACATGTGCTATGTGTGGTAAATCTGTAGAAACAATAGAACACCTCATACTAAAATGTGATGGTATTCATCCCTATATCGATGCAGGCACAGTCACCCTTCCTGAGGCCTTAGGGTTTAGAGATAAAAATAGTTATGTGACTGAATCTGCGATGGAAATTAGCAAAAAGCGATTGGAAGATTAGTGGCTCAAAAGCAGGGAGGTGACATAAGGTTAAAAGTGTAGGAAGACGTTTCTAAAGAAAATGGCGAATTTTAATACCTTACAGCACAGTTAAACAAAAATAAAGGAGAAAAATGCTGAGCATGGCGGCAACTGCCATCACCCCGTTTCAAAGGGAACGCTCCTACCTTCCATCCATCCTTTCTCTTTTCATTTCCCCCTTTCTTGTCTGGCATAGCCGCACGCAGGGAGATGGGAGGGCGCACAGCGGCGTGGTTGGGTTGGGCGGTCGGGTTAACAACCATTGTTCGGATTAGCTTCCACACTGTGGGATGAGGGGGGAGAAGGAAGGGATTTGTGGGCGAAAGAAAACTATCAACGCGGTATGAAGTTTTCTGTGCGCCTGAAAAACGCATGTTCAGTAGTAGGATATTGAGAAAGGCATCCAGTGAGAAGACAAAGAAGGGACGGAAAAGACAAGATGGTTGAACGGCTTGCAGAGGTCGCTTGAAAAGGCTAGCAAGACAGCGGCCCTTGAGAATGATGCGAGAAGGCTTTCCGTGGTTCTTTTTAACGAGTTTTAAGGTAGAGAAGATACACATCCCGGGAGAAACCGGACGCAGTGATACACAGTGTGTCATGTCTCTCCAGCGCCGTTACTTTTCGCTCTCACACAAACTAGCCCAAGGTGCCACCTTAGTGAACTCCAGGATTTAGACTCGTGATTAGAAGCCAAATGCAAATTTATAAAAAAAGAAACAAACACTCAAGGACGCCGAAAGCAGGATATCGGATGTTTGGAGAATTTTTTTCTGGTGGTGGTGGTAGTGGTTTTATTAAAAATAATAGTAAAAAGGAAGGAAAAGATTTTTGCTAGCCCCGGCATCTGCCATCGATACTGAAGCACCTGTGCTGGGGCAGCGGAAATAAAGGACAGCAGGCAGAATGGAGAAATGAAATTAAAGAGGTGAGGGGACAGGAAGAGAGGATAGGGGGAGAAGTAATATGTACAAACTATTTACACAATAAGAAATGTGTCCAGGTTGTGCGCGTGATTAGTTCATTTTAGAGGAAGTAAATCACACACGCGCACAGCACTGTGCTGGTTACAACTGGAGTGGGGCGTCCAGTTATTAATCGTTCAAGGTAGAACTCGCGGAGCGTTCGGTCACTGCGTGTAACTACCTGACGGAGAACAGATGGGACGTCAAGCTCGTGTGTTCGAGGAATGCACAGAGGCTCACCAAAGTTCGCTCACGAGTGCGCGCACTGCCCTGCGGCCACAATAGCGTCTTGGTGGAGTCTGGTAGTATGCTTGCGCCCTATAGGCCGCGAGCATATCGCGACGAGCATCGGCGAACGCGGCACATTGAAGGAGCAGGTGTTCTAGTGTTTCCACTGCACCGCATCCGTCACACACATCACTCGTCGCGATTCCGTGACGCAACCGTCGTTCCCCGGGCCACACGCAGCCAATGCGCGCGCGGAGGATCATTGCACGCTGTGACCGTGTAAGTGCGCGACAGCCGGTGATACTGTCGATGCGCTCACCTCCTGCGATGCGTGGGTCGGGGTGCTGCTTTCGGAGATGGTCGTGGATGGCCGCACGCACGTCCTCCAGCGCAAGGGGCAGATCGCTGGCAGGTAGTTGGTGTGCAGCGGTCGTGAGGTCGTCAGCTTCTTCGTTGCCGGCGATGCCGCAGTGACCGGGCACCCACTGTGCACGCACGGCACAACCTCTCTGCGCGAGGCGCTCGATGCGCGACCGAATTTCCCGCACTAGTGGGGTACCGCGGCCGTTAGATTGCAGGCGGCTGAGGGCGGCGCGGGAGTTGCACAGCAGAGCACTCCTGGGCGGCGGAGGGCCGAGGGTGAGCAGCAGGTCCAGCCCGAGCCGGATCCCCATCAACTCCGCCGTGGTGGAGGAGCTCAGGAAGGCTGCGTGTTGCTGGCTGTGCAGTCGCAGGGCGGGGATGGTGGCCGCCGCAGCAAGGGAGCAGCTGTCGCGGGCCACTGAGCCGTCAGAATTTTTTTTTGGCGAACGCAATGAAAGCTTCCAAAAAGCCCATATCAACAATTATTTGGGGACGCAATGAAAGCGTCCAAAAAGCCCATATCAACAATTATTTTGGAGTTCCAAGATGCCGTCCTAGTTCTGTAATTGCTGTCGTCTGCATGTCTTCGCGGCGGATCAGTGAACCAGCTCTTGTATTGGCGTAATGCTATGCACAGTTTTCAGAAACGCGTCGAAGTCCTCATCATCGCGACCATAGTTTATCGCCATATTTCACGAGAACTAACGCTTTTAAATTTTCTCTTTTTTTCGGGGATGGTTACGGGCTCGAATGCGCTTCCTAAGAGTGTGATATCCGTTGGTGACTTTCTGAAGGCCTTTAATAATGTTTTTTAGATGCTCTAGAGGCATATATTCTTCAATTTTATTTGTGGTGCATCCTTTTACTCATGAATGACTGCACTTGTATGTTATATCTTCGTGCCCTTCCTGCTTGGACCTAAGCAAAAGAACTGCAGTATTGTGTAGAGAAATAAATGAATGAATGAATGAATGAATGAATGAATGAATGAATGAATGAATGAATAAACAAATAAATAAATAAATAAATAAATAAATAAATAAATAAATAAATAAATAAATAAATGACTTCGTACTCGGAACTTGGCCTATATAACATCAACTGGCGCGACCACGAATAGCGGTGCACTCAGGATTTTTTTTTTTTTGTGACGGTAGCGAGACACTCCAGTGCAATCTAAGGAGACTGAACGTTCTATTTGACGCCGTCGCTCACATCGTGTACCCTTAGCGTTCATGAACTGAGCGGCCAACAGTGATAAAAATAATTGAACTTTTTCGAGAACACTGGCTTTGCGGTAAGGTGGTAAAAACACTGTTTGAATTAACGGGCTCCGATGGAGCAATTGCCGACTGACGACAGTAAGAGTAATCCCGCCTCTACATAGAAACTACCACCACTGCTCCCCCAACAAGCTGTAGAGGGCATGAGTAGGATTGTTTCTTGGTTCTTTTACGTAATTATCAAACAAATCCATGCATCGTTGTTTGCACTTTTTTGTTCAATTATACTAGCCCGAAGTAAAAGAAAAAAACCAAACCGTAAAAATACATTGTAAGGATGTTAAGTTCACTCAATATTCCCGCACGACATTTTATAATTACTATGCTTTGCTGAAATAAAATACTTCGTTTGTTTAAGTGTAGGCAGCCCCTTTATCGACGTGAGTGGTGTGTTCTAAGTTTACAATAAAACGTTCCTGTGAAGTTAACTTCACTCATCTAGAAATTACAAAAAATAATTAGCAAGCTACCGCGTTTACTGGCGTAATGGACGCGCCCTTTTCCCGAAGGTCAAAATTTCAGTGCAGGATTTACACTCTTGCAATCCACTTATAAGTTTTATCAAAACACACGCACTGAGCGAAATTGCGAGGAATACAATCGTCAAACCTGCCTCTCTGTCATCTTTCTCTGCAGTATACTCCAAGAAACGAAAAGCTATAGATAACAATAATAATAATAATAATTGGTTTTTGGTGGAAAGGAAATGGCGCAGTATCTGTCTCATATATCGTTGGACACATGAACCGCGCCGTAGGGGAAGGGATAAAGGAGGGAGTGAAAGAAGAGAGGAACAAATAGGTCCGTAGTGGAGGGCTCCGGAATAATTTCGACCACCTGGGGATCTTTAACGTGCACTGACATCGCACAGCACACGGGCGCCTTAGCGTTTTTCCTCCATAAAAACGCAGCCGCCGCGGTCGGGTTCGAACCCGGGAACTCCGGATCAGTAGTCGAGCGCCGTAACCACTGAGCCACCGCGGCGGGGCCTATAGATAACAAGTAAATGCATTTTATGACACACTACAGCACTAGACGTCACCAGGCTCTTTCAATAGCCTCTTCCCCTCCCTCCCGCAACCGGTCGCCCCCGCACCGCGTAAACAATTGCGCCATAGAATACCCAACACTCCTTCATTTCTTAGATACCTCGAGAGACGTCTCTGTGGGCTGGGAAACGTCAACTTTTGTTAGACCTCTCCCTGCATACGACCCCGGCACGCGTGTCTCTGGTCCGGTTTGCAAAGCATGTGCTTTGTGACGAGCAGCAAATGCTCGTCACGTGCAAAGCCAGTTTGGAAGAAAAACTAGGCGATTTGGCATATCGGACCTTTCACCTTCGATGTCACGCAGTTTACACCAGGGATAGGTCTCTCCCTGCGGTAAAGAAAGTGACAAAAGGTTTGGTTTACACAACAACCTGTTTCGGCATAAGGTAAAGCACAATTACAGAAATGCCATTCTGCCATGATGTTTAGTTTCCGACAGGCGTCTCGTGACAGCAGGGGAAAAAACGTGAGCGTGCCACGTCACGTGATCCCGGATCCTTGACGTTGTCTTTATGCCGGCTTGTTCGCTGGTGTGCTGTCTGACTGGCATACTGTAAATACAGCAGCATCGATACGCTAAACCACATTCGTCCATACCTGCAATTACAGTCTCACTTTTCTTTGCTTGTCTTTGCTTTGATTTACCAAGCACTTCTGCTGTCACAGTATGCGCTAGTACTGTTCAGCACCGTATAATTAGTTTTTCACCGGACCATAGAAATAAAGGCTGTTACAGGCAGATAAACCTGGGAACTGGGAAAATTTGCAATGAAATAGATGTAATTTCGATCGAGTACGGGTTATGAGCGACTGGCGCGCTTCGAACAGATTCGACCCCTCGGGGTAAATAGCCCATGCTTTATTGCATTTCGCGTCAGCTGAAATGTGGGCATAGCGGCTGGGTTCTGAGCCGGATATACATCACTAGGCGCCCTGTGCAAGAATCCGCTCCCCCCCCCCCCCCCCCCCCGTTTCTCTTTCTCTCTTTGAACGTATTTATGGGGGAGTTTCTCTTTGATTTGCATTGCCCGTCCCAGGGAATGCATTGGTGGGGGCAGTTCTAGTTTTCATTGTTTTAACAGTCTTAATGTAGAGTCTGTACTAGCGTCGGCAGGACACTTAGTTTATCTTTATTTTGCTTCCACCCTAATTTATGTCCCTTGAAATCCTTTGGCCTAGCTCATCGCGAAAAAGTTTTTACACGTGTGCATATCATTTTGAGGAAGAAAACGAATCGTAAAAGCAAGCTGCTTGAGGTAACGCAAGTCATCTCTTATACTGGTAAAACAGAAAAACGTATTCCTTAAAATGATTACAGCACAGCCTCACAGGACAATCGCAAATGCTCCACAAAGGAGGCTCTCAAGCCAGTGGCGTCAGCCGATTGATATGACATCGCGGCTAATCCTATTAATGTATGGTTAATCCTCGTGCACCTGGCGGCCCCCTGCGGTGTCACTCTGGCAGGTGCAGGAGAATTAACTGCGATATCATGACAATCGGCCGAAGCAGCAGCGTAGCAGCGACTGGGAGCGTAGCTACTGGCAGCGTAGCAAAATGCTACAGCGACCATATTTACCATTTATATCAGCCATTATGGGCTGCTTCCCTGATGAGGTCCATATAAAAGCGGTTTTTCGTAGGACAGAAGTGGACAAACTTAAAGTCACCCATTTATTCGCAAAAATGGAAAAAAGCTGGTGACATCTTGTACCGCAAAAGCTGGTGATATCTTGTTTCGTACCTCAAAAGCGAACCCTCATTTCTGCAGTTGTATCCCACACATAGGATACTGGCCATCCATCATACATGCATATTACAAAAGTCTGAATGAAAGAACACCGAAAAGAAGTCGGCAGTAGCTGTTGTAATAAAATTACGAATAGTGACCATGCATTAAATTGTTAATTAGTACTAATATATTTTCTACGTTCAAAACGAGCACATTCATTAAAATCAGTACAGAAATATTGGCGGTGGTTTAGCTCTGGTTTAACCTGGAATGACGCGGCAGCTACAGCTGGCCGAGTGGAACTCGCTCAGTTGAATTGCAAAGTCAGTCTTTCGCCGCTCCGTTTCGTTGGGCGTTCCTTCTTCATCTTCGTCGCACTTGACACGGCGCAATCGCACAGCTGTGGCAGCTCGGTGTCGCGGGCGCGCCGCACCACGTGACCAACCACGTGCCAGCGTGGCGGCGCAGCCACAGGGTGGCGGTGCCGCAACTGCCATGGCGCCGCCATGCTGAAGGCTCGAAATGCTACCGCAATGTAACTATCGCTACAAAACAAAAGGTTCTGAAAACAGGTTAGAACCCTATGCGCAAACTCCAGTCACCATATTTGGACAACGCTACGAGTCATTAATTTGAAAGAATTACAGATGGACTTTACAGTAACAACCTGACCATCTAACCAGAGGCCATCTGCTTCTAGACTCCTAATTCTGTTTTGCCCGACGAAAGCTGAACAGTTTCACATTGTTTCTGAGTAAAGCCAAATCAAATCGTCTGGCATAAGCATTAAAGGAATAAACTTGAACCTTTATATCCGCGATTACTTTTTGATGCCGGCTGTTTGAATGGCGCTATGCTCTTTCAAACTAACAAGAATAGCTAAAATCCATAAGAGGTATCTCTCATGGCATATTATATCGTGGTCACATGTGCAAATTAACTTTTTGAATAATAACACAGGGCTGACAATTTGCAAAGTTCCTCCACGACAAGCATATATGAATACCCGCGAGCTGCGTTAATGTTCGTCGTAATCATCTCCTTTAATAAAAACTCCGGTCGAGACACTGGGTTCGAGCTCTGACATGTGTTCTTTTCTACAATGCATAAGTCACCAGACAAAAAGGTAAGCATCAAAATAAACGAAACTTCATAAACTTCATGTGTAGGTGGCAGGACTACCTGTAGATGTCGCGACTTTATCCCACCACGATCATCAGGTTTCGGCGTTCCCTCGGCACCCAAGACGCGATGGTTCTGCTGAAGGAAGATATGGACGCTGACACCCTAACTAAAGACAAAAAGGCCATCCTAGGGCTGGACCTGCAGAGCGCCTTTGACAAAGTGAAGCACTCTGCGATACTAGCCCAGGTGTCCAATCTCAACGTGGGCGCACGAGCATACAATTACATAAAGAGCTTTCTGACGGGACGGACTATACAGAGCTATGCGCCGGTGATCCACGGCTCCAACCGAAAAAGCTCGGCAGTGTCGGGACCCCCCAGGGCTCGGTCATCTCGCCGTTGTTATTCAACCTCGTTATGATCAGGGTGGCCAAGCAACTCTCTCAAGTCGAGGGGGTTCGGCACACCATCTACGCCGACAACATTACGCTGTGGGTTCCGGGAGGCAGCGATGGTCACATTGAGAGCATGCTGCAAGAGGCCGTCGATGCCATCGAAGACCAGCTAAATGGATCCGGTTTGCTCTGTGTCACAAAATTCGGCGCATATTCGAAAGGGAGGGCGCAGTGCGTAAGAAATCGCGCCCGCACGCTGTAAAATAAAACAAAAAAACAGCGGGAAGGACCCCCGGAGAGCGCTTAAACCTTGCGTGCGCTTTTCATTCCGGTCGCCGGCGGGGCGCCAAAGTAAACATAGCCACGCGCGGCGTCTAGAATGTCGGAGTTTTTGCTTGTCGACGGAAAGGGGGTAACCTTGTCCGCGCCAAAGTGATACCCTCTCCCCTTCGCTCCTGGGCCGATAACTCAGCGTGCCGAGAATGACCTAGACTTTTCTGGACGGTGATTTCCGCGCTCGACCAATGGGGTCACGCGCCCGGCGCAAGGAGGAGGAGTTTGTGCAATTGATACTGCGTGTATGTGCGCCTGCCTTGGCGCGAAGAACAAACAGACGCGGGCTGCGCCTATAAATGCGGGGCTGCACCCACTGCCTGTTAGCCCGAGCCGCCGTTTAGGCTTCCGAGAAGCGCGTCCGCTCGACTCTCGGGAGAACACCACTCGCCCAGCCCGGACCAGCGAGACAACGTGCGCCAGCCTGCGGGACGGCCCCATCGAGCTCCTCAGGTCGTCGGACTGTTGCATTGCCCGGTGAACATATCGTGTTTTGTTTATTTGTCTCTCTGTGTGTTAGAGCACTTTTGATGCAAATATTCTATTGAATTGTTATCTTTGTTATCTCTCTCCATTGTTACTTTGCACGAGTTGCATTGTATTTGTAAATCACTTCGTATCTGCTCGTACAAGAGATTGTAAAATACTCTGTATCGTCTCTTAGCTGTTTTTTATTTTTTTATTGTTTTTATTGTTTTGGTTTTCTTCTTTCCTTGACACATCATGACCTTGACAAGATAATCATTGTTAGTTGTTTGTTCGTGCGCAATACCTGACCTTTATAAGGCTGTCAGCGCCAAATAAAGACCATTCAGTGGAAGTAAGCGCTTGTGTTGTGTCCTGTGTATTCTGTGCGCTATGGATCCTCATGCTGATTACCCACTAGCCCGAACCCTGACCCTTCTAAGCTGTATAAACTATAAACTGTTTTGTTTTGTGAACCTTTGGCTCCGACCCGTTCTCTAGCTTGCGACCGGCCAAAGCTGGGCACCAAACGACCAACCTCCTTGTCACTTGGTAGCTGGTCTTAGGCTGAGCTTGCCACGCTGAGTCGAGGGAATCTCCATTGTGACCGAGAGCTCTGCCCCCACATGCTCTAATGGTGTCTGGGAGCGCACGCAAAAGTGCGCGAAGTGGGGACATACTCTGGCGTCCGCGACAGGACGTTTGGTGCTTTGTGAGCTCAGAGAACGGAGAAAGAGTCGGAAGGAGTTTACGAAGAGGCCGTAAACGAGTGTTTAGCAGCAGAGCGATATTGTGAGGTGCCGCGCTGAAGCGGTTATTGAGGTTTACCGTATAAAGGTAGTCTTTGTCTTGAGTTCATTCTCCAAATGTGAACTTGAAGGAACTTTTTGAGGTTGGCACGCAGATGGGGATGTCCGGGGCTGAAATACGGAAATGGTTGAACCAGGAGAGAGAGAGAGGGCTGAAAAGGAAAGACAGAGAGGGCTCGAGAAGGGGCCGAAAAGGAGAGAGAGAGGGTTGAAAGGAGAGACAGAAGGCTCTAGAAGAAGCCGAAAAGGAGAGAGAGAGGGTGGTGAAAGAAAGAGAGAGAGAATTCGAACGCGGAAAACAACTGCTTGCCATGAAGCTTTAGCTCCAACGAGCTGGGAACCTCTCAGTGGAAGTCCATAGCACTAAAGAAGGCAGCGGCCTGCGGATAGATGCCAGCAGATTACTTCCCAGATGTGATGAAAAAAGGGACGATCTCGACGCGTTCCTCAGGCGATTCGAAGGGATCGCGGGAAGTCAGAATTGGTCAGACGGTGAATGTGCTACCGCTCTTAGCACATGTCTAAGCGGGGAAGCTCTGAGCGTATTCGGGCGACTTTCTCCGGAAGATGCTGCAAGCTACAGCAAGGTAAAGGCCGCCTTGCTTAAGTGATTCCGACTCACCACCGAGGCACTCCGAGATAAATTTAGAACAGGGAAGCCCACAGATGGCGAAATGGCAACCCAGTATGCGGAAAGATTAAGCCACTACTTTGATCGGTGGATAAACCTTTCAGAAAATGCACAGGAATACAGTACGCCTCGCGAGCTACTCAAGGAACAATTCCTGAGTAGCTGTCACCCGAGCTTGTCGCTGTACCTAAAGGAAAGAAAAGCCAAGACTCTCTCTGAAATGCTAGATCTTGCCGACCAATTTCTAGAAGCCCAAGGAATAACGAATCTGACCAAGATTAAGAATACGAATTTGGAGAGCGCGGGAAAAACCGACAGCCGTGATGCCCTATTTAGCCCAAATGCTCCACCAAAGTGCTACCTGTGCAACAAGTTAAGACATTACGCATCTAATTTCCGCAACAGCGCTACAAACAGTAGCCCAACAGCTTGTTTAAAGTGTGGCCAGAAGGGGCACAGAGCCGCGGTTTGTCCGAACCCAAGAAAGCCCATTCTTCCCCAGGTATCGTGCGTACGGGCTTCCTCAGATGACCACCTGGAGGAAGAAGATGAAAATGGATTTGTAGAACTACAGAACGGCAAGAAGGTACCAGTCGTGAACGCCGTAGTGAACGCGCTGCCCGAAGCCGAAATGAACAGAATGTCTGTCCTAAAAGGGAAGGTAGGAGAAAAAACAATTACAGTGTTGCGAGGCACGGGAAGCAGCGCTGTAATTATAAAACGAAGATTAGTGAGAGATAAGGATCTCACTGGAACGAAGAGCCTTGTACGGCTAGTGGACGGTTCGTTTAAGCGCTTGCCGGAAGCTGAAGTACATGTGCGGACTCTGTACTACAGCGGGAAACTAACTGCACTGTGCATGAAGCGCCTTATATATGACATCATATTGGGCAACATAAAGGGGGCAAAGTTTCCAAAGGGCCCACAAAGTAGCCACGAGAAAGAGAAATCAGAATCCTGCTCTTCGGAACAGCGCAGTGATCGCCAAGCAAAAAAGTGGCGAAGGAAGCGCGAGCGTGCTAGCTCAAGCAAAGGAGCAGTGAAGCAGACAAGTCAAGCACGAAGAACGAAAGAGCCCCGCGCATGAACATTCCGAGGGAGGAAAAACGTTTCCCCAGGAAGGAACGGGCACTGCAGCAGAAAGCTGTGCGAAGCCGAAAGAAAGGCCGCGGAATGGTCACAAGGAAGCAGCGAAGCGCGAAAGAAAGACAGCTCAAGTGGACACGGTGTGTGAAACTCCGGCTAAGCTCAGGTTAGGGCAAGTTGTCGACATGTTCATCATGCTTTTGTGCATATTACTTCAGCTTCCTTTCGATCGCACAGGAAAATTCTGGATTGTGACCAAGAGGGTATTCACACCGGTCAATATTGTGAGCCTGTGTGCTTTGACGCAGGTGCCCTGGAATCCATCGATAGCCTTGTTTGTATGCGCATACCTAAGCGCACAGTTCTTTTCCGAGTCGTAAAATTTATCTACAGGGTTCAGGTGGGGCGAAACAGAAGCCCATGTTGACCGAGAAAAGGACCCGCGAGTCGAAAAGACTCTTCTGGCGAAATAAGGCAACTGTCAAGGTCCTCACGCGCGCATTACGGAAGCGCAAGTAGGAAATGTATGTGGAGGTATCGGCTATAGTATGTATCATGCTCGTGTGCTCCCAGTGTAATGTTATGCTAATGTGTTGCCGAGTTGCGGCATGAAGTAAATTTTGACAGTTGTCAAGTGTCATGCACGTGGAGACATCGTTGTAGTGATGTGCGTTTTTTTGGAATTCGCCATTGAGTTTGTGAGCGCAACCATGTGCGCACGAATTTTGTGTTTTGTGAATATTGTTGCACAATATGCTTAAAGGAAGGGGCAGTGTCACAAAATTCGGCGCATATTCGAAAGGGAGAGCGCCGCGCGTAAGCAATCGCCCCCACGCGCTGTAAAATAAAAGAAAAAAACAGCGGGGAAGGACCACCGGAGAGCGCTTAAACCTTGCGTGGGCTTTTCACTTCGCTCGCCGGTGGGGCGCCAAAGTAAACCAAGCGACGCGTGGCGTCTAGAATGCCGGAGTTTTTGCTTGTTGTCGACGGAAAGGGAGTAACCTTGTCCGCGCCAAAGTGATGCCCTCTCCCCTTCGCTCCTGCGCCGATGACTCAGCGTGCCGAGAATGACCTAGATTTTTCTGGACGGTGATTTCCGCGCTCGACCAATGGGGTCGCGCGCCCGACGCAAGAAGGAGAAGGAGCTTGTGCAGTTGATACTGCGTGTATGTGCGCGCCTGTCTTGGCGCGAAGAACAATCAGACGCGGGCTGCGCCTATAAATTCGGGGCTGCACGCACTGCCCGTTAGCCCGAGCCGCCGTTTAAGCTTCTGTGAAGCGCGCCCGCTCTACTCCCGGGAGAACACCACTCGCCCAGACCGGACCAGCGAGGCAACGTGCGCCAGCCTGCGGGATGGCCCCGTCGAGCTCCTCAGGTTGTCGGACTGTCGCAGTGCCCGGTGAACAAATTGTGTTTTGTTTATTTGTCTCTCTCTCTCTGTTAGATCACTTTAGGTGCAAAGATTCTATTGAATTGTTATCTCTTTCTATTGTTACTTTGCACGAGTTGCATTGTATTTGTAAATCACTTCGTATCTGCTCGTACGAGTGATTGTGAAATACTCTGTATTGTCTCTCAGCTGTATAAACTTTGTTTTGTTTTGTGAACCTTTGGCTCCGACCCATTCTCTGGCTTGCTACCGGCTAAAGCTGGGCACCAAACGACCAACCCTCTTTTCACTTGGTTGCTGGTCTCCGGCTGAGCTTGCCATGCTGAGTCGAGGGCATCTCCTTCGTGACCGAGACCGCTACCCCCACACGCTCTAAGGGTGTCTGGGAACGCACGCAAAAGTGCGCGAAGTGGTGACATTCTGCTCTCCAGGCAAGTCAGAATTGCTGGTGTTACCACCAAAGTACGTCAGACGTAACAAGAGCAAACCTGGAGACTATGAGGCCATCAAGACCGTGACGAGGAATGGGCAAGTGATCCTGGAGGTCGACAAAATCCGGGTGTTCGGTCTGATTATCGACAAGCGACGGGGCAACGGCGAGACCATTTCCCGCCTTACAGCCAAGATTGCCAACGCAATACGTCTCATCAGAGGGGTCGCCAACCCCAAGGCCGGGATGAAGGAGGAAAGCTTTATTCGGCTTGTGCACACCTTCGTATTTAGCCACATCACTTATGTTGCAGCCTTCCACAACTGAATGCAGTATGAAAATAATAAGATGAACGCCCTGATACGCCAAGCTTACAAGGCGGCGCTCGGACTATTCGAGTGTACGAACACCCACAAGCTCCTGAGCCTGGGGGTCCACAATACCCTTGAGGAATTTGCAGAAGCGCAAAAGACCGCCAAGCTGGAGCGGCTCTCTATGACCGAGCCCGGCAGGCGCGTACTTCAATACTTGGGCTTCAAGCCCAGGGCTCTAAAAAGGCGAGTAGCGACGTTCCTGTCCCGGACGGGACCCGGCGCCGGATTCGAGTAGGCGCCATCCCATGAAACATGAACCCGGAGTTTAATAAGGAGAGAAGAGTGGCGAGGGCCAAGCTCCTCGTCGACGTTCATGCCAAAGACGAGCACGCCAGGTTCGTGGATGCGGCAGAATACCAGTGAGACCGCGCGGCGTTCGCAACCACCGTCATCGATGCGTCGCCAGGCGCCACGAGGGCAACGGCGAGCTTACGGGCCCGAGAGGCGTGTCAGGCGAAGGAGGTGGCCATTGCCTTGGCCATTTCCGACCCCGGGTGCCAAACGGTGTTGTGGGATTCGCGAAGCGCAGCGCGGAATTATGCCAAGGGCAAAGTGTGTGGTGAGGCTGCCCGCGTTCTGTGCTCGGCTGACCTGCAACGAGAGAAAAGGTGTGTTAAACTCAAGTGGTTCCCGGCGCATGCGCGCAACGATGCGTCGGAGAAGTGCGATAACCACAACGAGACGGCACACGCAGTGGCGCGAGCGCTAACCAACCGCGCCGCTGCAACCGACCGTCCAACGTGGTGTAGTGCAAGGACCGCATGACGACGTTCAACGAACTTACGCAGTTTCAGCACCTGGCTCGAAGGGCTTTCCCACCCCCGCACCCGGGGCTGAGCCGAGCGGATGCGGTCCTGTTCAGACAGTTACAAACTGGTTCCTTACCCACCCCAGTGTTAATGAATCATCTGTACTTGAAGGTATACGTGAGTGATGTGTGCCGCGTGTGCCAGCGGGAGAGGGCCACACTGACGCACATCCTATGGGATTGCATCAAGTTCCCCGACAGAGCTTCGACAATTACAACGATTCCGCCGCGACAATGCTATTACCTCGAAATCCAAGCCTGTGCCGTCCAGCAGGTCTCGGCGGCTCTTGAAAGACAAAGGCCGAGCGAAACCGACGGATCGTAGCCCCTCAGGGCGACCGACCGCGGGAGTAACACGCGCTGGAGTAGAGTAGAGACCACCCGCTGAGAAGACGTCAGGGCCCGCGTCACGGCGCCATTTAGTCATGGTGTCGTTCTGCAGGCGACTAAACAATGTTGTTTCCTCCTCCTCATCCTCGTCCTCATAAGTCCGAACCATTCCTGCAGCGTAGCTCACTACCGGGCGCCATCTTTCATATTTTAGGCAATATCAGGTTTCAGGGTAAAAGGCCTCAGAAAGCTTCTTGATAAAAGCTATGCCAGATCGTCGCACACCATTTTAAGCAGCATATGTCAGGGTACATAAAACTGGGAAGCATTTTTGATATCTGTCTGTGTTACGGCGCTCTACAGTTTCAAAGCCTCATAAAATGGGCAAAATTTGGCCCCCTCCCGTAGGCAGCATCGTATAATGTTCAAACGCGCTGGGAAGCTCGTCTGTTAATAGCACAAAACTAAAACTTCGCCACATTCCTCAGCTAAGTGTATATTATACAAATCCCCGAAGCATTTTTTGGAGGTGCTTTTGTTCACAATTACCGACTCTGTTTTGTTCAAATCTGCTCTCGAAGAATATGTTTACTCCCAGTAATCTGCATTTTACTGCGTTATTGTTGTTGTTCCTATTTTTTCCCTCTGCATTGTTGCAATTCCTTTGTTATAGTTAAATACATATAGATATTTTTCATGCATTTCACTCCCTTCTGTAATGTCTTTAAGGACCTTGAAGGTATTGAAATAAATAAAAAATAAATAAACTCTTTCGTGTGGTTTCATCTGCATCGCGATATTCCGTTCGCTCGTAAAAAAATACTTAGCAGAAGTACCCTGCAATTACCCTGAATCAATTTAGAACAAAAAAAAATCTGCTTCGCCTGAAACCTGAGCAGCCACGCAGGCATTGCGCAACCAGCGCATGGAGGTAGCATATGTAAATGAGCTCGACTCACGGGCAGCCTAACAGCAGCAGTCCTCCACGGGGCTAATAACATCAGTCAGGTAGACTGCCCGAAAGAGTGACAATCTCTATGCTGTAATTGACTAGATGTTTAAAAGAGGCATTCAAGTGCTGGATTTCGAAGAGCTAGATAGTGATGGACAGCCGAATTTGAAATGACACAGTGAAGAGAAAAAATTACCGTTTGCAAAAAGCAGCCGCAACAGCATAATAAACGTCGGTATAAAAGTGCCGACAAGTTCCTCTTCTTGTTTTCTCGGGCTGGTTTCTTTCCTTGTAGCTGTGTGGACCTCAGTAATTTTTTGTCGCCACTGTGTCATTTCTAATTAGGTTGTCCAAATCCATACATAAGGTATGGAAAACAAGTGAACAAACACGTATTATCCGATGACATTGCCCGGCTCCGTAATTAAGTGAAGAACTCAGGCACGCCATGAAGATTTCAACACGCAAAGTACAGCAGTAGGCTTACAATATGAACAAAGCAAAAGTGCGGAAGTGACGTTTAACAGTATGAGAAGGGACCAAAATATTGCAACAGGTATAGTGAGGAGCACCTGTGTAATGTTCAGGTCGTGACCGTTGACCGTGAAAAATAAATTACCAGGAGAATAGTAATGGGTTTGAGGACATTTATCAGGCACTGTTGCTTTGTGCATACAAAAAATAACAAAAGCTCACAGGTCGGCTCATTTTAGGCTCCCATACAAGCTCGTTCTTCGAGTACTGGCCACGCCACTCTAGTACGCCGCTGAGTCTCTCCACGTGCGTTTCACCCCAGTCACCACAGACCATGTCCCTCCGCTCTCGCCTTCCGGTTACACAATCCGCCGCCCGCCCGATACCGGGCATGCCATGTCGCAGCAAGACAGCAGCGAGTCATCGTCCCCGTCGTCAGTTTCTGCTGCGACCGACTCGTGCTGCTTTTCGCACGAAGCTTCTTCAAAGGAGCCGGAGCACACCACATACCCGCTTCGGGGCCATGGCTGGCTGACGGATGCACACGTACGGGGTAGCCAAACAGCCGAGGGGCGTAGCCTGCGTCAGTGCGCAAAAGCCATTAAACATTCAGGACGTCTAAAAACAAACGGTGAGTAGTACATGAAAGCCGCTTTTGCACGCAGTCTATGCGACCAGACAGACTCAAACCGAGCAGATAATTGTCGTCTGAAATACGCCATTAAATAAAATCAGGTGATTAAATTTTTTTGCCACTGAAGAACTTAGCATAAATATCTTTATTGGAAACCTGGGGACGTATTCTATAAGCTGTCAAATTAACAATGTGTCGAAGCTAGGGGCGAAGTGTAGCATGGTTGTGCGTTTTGTAGCAAATGCCCGCTGCTTCTCACGCCTCTGCACTCTGGGAGGCTTAACATCCTCGGCGAGGGGATGTTACCATTTGCTGAAATCGGATGCAACATGCAGCCACTGGTGAGGTACATCGCAGCGCTCTGTAAACAGCAGGTTACCGCGGACCTGACCACTGGCTGTCATTGGCTGCGACATGTAGCCAACGGTGAGGCCCGGTCGCCTTCTATCCAATGGCCAGGTCGCTTTCCACAGATGGTTGAAAGCCATGGGTATATCTGAATGAGCAAGGACAGAGGACCAGACGGACGCGAAATGGTCATTTTAAAATGGACAGCTTATAGAATACGGCCCTCGGAGGGTGGTCGTATTCCTGGACTGTTCTATTTGGCAGAAGTCGAGTAGCACTCCTGGGGTCGTATTCTATAAGCTGTCCATTTTGCGTTGTCCATTTCAAGTCCATTCGGTGCTCTGTGGCAAGCTACTCGGCCATTGGGTGGTTGGGTACCGAACCTCACCGTTGGCTGAAATTGGATGCATTACGCAGACAATGGTGAGGTGCATTGCAGCGCTCTGTCAACAGCAAGCGACTGGACCCCAGCGCTGGCTGCCATTGGCTGCCAATGGCAACAGACGCTTGAAAGCCGCGGGTAAATGTCAGTGACCACTGCGGAGGACAGAATGTGCGCTAAATGTTCAACGTAAGATGTAGACCTGATAGAATACGGCTCCTGTTGTCTGAGAGGATCTCCTCTAAATTTTCGACTCAATCCGCGTAATTACGAGTGCACGACAGTTACGTTCGGCGCGAAGCCCCTCCCCGGTGTGACGCAGGTGTTCTATATCGCGTTTAGTCGAGTTAGTAAGTCGCTAGTGAAAGGGGAGCAGCTGTCACGTGCACCTGTTGACGTATGTGCCAGTGGCAAACAAAAGGCCACGCGTAACAGCTGAGTCAAACCGGAGGAGGTTTGCGCCCATCGAACCCGCGTGGTATGCTTTACGCAGATTCAGCGGGAAGTTTGTTCCCGGATAACTCTGAACAGGCAAATGCTAAGAAACGGTTTATGAATGTGACCGCCCCCAATTTTATCAAATGTACATGCACACTAAGTGGAGTGGCTAAAAGGTAACTGATATTTTTTTCTTTTCAATTAGGAGATGCAGAATAACAATTATCGCCTTTATTCGTGTCCACCTGGTCGCGTAACCAACTTCAATGAGAGCTTTTGCGTGCTATTCATCGTTTCATTAAAAAAAAATCATGAAAGTCTTAATATGAACTCTGAAGCGCAGTGAGATGCATTGAAATATATTTGAACGACCTGCTGCTCCTGACGCAGTAATCCAATGGCGGCTGCACTTGACCATGTGGTCTTCGTATCGAGAATAAATAAAAATGCAAACTTTTACGAAAACTATTGCGTCGCGAAAACACTGCAATGAGTGAAAAATAAAGACCCTGTGAAAGTCCCTTACACTATTCGCTTTTTGTTAGCGGACGCAGAGTTAGCGAGCGAAGTCGAATTTGTGAAGTGATCGTCTCTATAGCTTAGACGCGACCCCTCCCCCCCCCCCCCCCCCTCATTCCCTCCCGCCTTCCCTCCACGCAACTTTACGTCGCCATAAGGGCACACGCGGTTTGGCTAGGGTATGGATAGGGGTTGTACTCTTTTGGATACAAAAAAAAAACGATAAAAGTACGCCGAATTAACTTTTGCGAAATTCTGTTTTAACCAACAAGGTCTGTATTCTTGACATCCATGGAACCGCTTCCTAGCTATTCAGAACGAGTTACACTCAGTAAAAAGAGAAAATTAACAATTTGTCGAAGCTAGGGGCGAAGTGTAGCATGGTTGTGCGTTTTGTGGCAATTGCCCGCTGCTTCTCACGCCTCTGAGCAGTGGGAGGCTCCACATCCTCGGCTGCAATCAAGAAACAGTGAAGAGCTGTTTCTTTACAGTCATCACCCGCTAAAGGCAGTTACTTGGCTAAGTGGGTTTCGGCACTGCGTATAAGGACAAGTAGAAGATACCACGCATGTTGATGCTTATGTTGATGCAATCTCATTTACGTTTTCTGTTATGCATTTCGTTTACTTTTTCTCTCTTTTTGTTTGTATTTCTGTTTTCCAAATTTTGTTGAAGCTAGTAAACACGCCATGTGCTTTTTAATTTTATTTTGTGTGATGTACCCTGTGTCTCTTTTTTATTTATTTCAGTGTTTCTCAGAAGTGTCAACTTTACCTTTACTTATCATGCGTTCCTATTTCTGTGTTCCTATGTCAACTGTTCTGTTTTATATTGAGGTGCTTCAAATTTTTACTGATCATGTATAGTGCCTTGTTTCCCTGTATTTGAGTATCCCCTGTTAAATTTGACCTTGATGTTTTGCCCCCCCCCCCCCCCTTACACAATGCCGTACGCGCCTGTAAGGTATTTCAAATAAAATAAATAAGCTTCGCGAAGTGTCATGCTCTGGCTACCCTATCGGTCAGCGACAGTTCCATCACCGTCGTCAA
This sequence comes from Amblyomma americanum, assembly GCA_030143305.2. NCBI lineage: Eukaryota > Metazoa > Arthropoda > Arachnida > Ixodida > Ixodidae > Amblyomma > Amblyomma americanum. Next base: position 132,473 of record JARKHS020025462.1, read on the forward strand.
CACGAACACGTGCTGCCTCACTCGAACCTAACGCTAGAATGATAATCGAGTTTTTAGAAATAAAGTAGCGCTGACGTTCTCGTCTGATAGCTTTACTATTTACCTCCCGTTTCTTTCCAATGGGGATAGCATTTCCTTCTACAAGCACACCGCTAAGCATGACTATGTGTGCGGTAGTTGCAAGAAAATCTACTACTCCCGCTGAAAAAAAGCGAATATAAACTCTAAAAGACTTTTGAACGCACAGGAATGTCAGTTTATGTCATCGAAAAAAAAACAGTAATTCACCAGAAGCAAACAACATTCGACAAAAAATATCGAATACAGCGTTCTCAAATGTACGCCGAATAATTTAGCCACATTTTCAAAAATTAAAAACCGAAAACTTCAACCCAAATGTTTAGACCAAAACCATGTTTACACAGGCAAGGGCGGAGGAGGAGGAGGGGGGGGGGGGGGGGGTGTTGGAGAGGCGGGTCGCGTTCTACAGGGGTACCGGCAGGGCCGTCGTCTGCTACAGGTTAGCTATGCTATTGCGTCAGTTTAATATGTTGTTTTGTACTCCCGGCTGGATTGTACGTGCCTTGCAAAGTAGTGGGGAATATTGTAGCCTGGCGAGATATCCATATTTTCAAATTTACATATTTCCTACAGAAGTGGATGCTTCTTTTAGTAGAAAAAAAAATTGTTTCGCGCAGAAGAAATGAAGCAGTGACGAGGCTGCAGAACGAACATGCCTAAATCAATCCTCTAAAGCTAATCGCGGGCATTTGAAAAAAAAAGGCCATTTTTTTTTGTGAGCGACAGAAGCAGAGCTGCATATAGAATGTACAGCTTATGCGGCTGCGTCCACGGCTAACCGCCGTTCGAAGCGATTGTGCGTCGGTAAAAGCCGGGCGGTCGCCACCATACACGTTTCTTCGTTATGCGCAAAGGGAGCAGGCAAACGAAAAAGAAAGCATCCATGGAGAACGAGGGCTGCCTAAGCAGTTTGGTTTTTCTATGTCTCTGGTCTGCAAGGAATAAGACGACAGGGGGGATTAATCGGGGTCGTTAACCGTTTCATGCTTTTCCGGCAAGCTTCAGCGATCGGCAGAGATCGAACCCGGGACCAGTGTCTATCTGGGGGCAGTTACTCTACGAACTAAGGTAACCTGAACGGCTAGGAGATGGTAGGGCGAGACCGAATTGATCACAACTCAAAGTGCGAAGTTCGCAGCGAGACTAAACGTCGTGTCAAGTTACATTCCTTAAAGCACACTTCGCGTGAAACGGAAGAGCGTGAATCAGCCAGGCTGTTGGCACAGAACATAGCTCTGATTATCCCTTTAAACGAACACTCACCAAAGTCATAAAGGAAAAAAAAATAACCGTAAGAGAATTGACGTTTCGGCACCACTACGGGTGCCTTGTTCACAATGGGATGAAAAACGAGACGGGCTGCTGCTTATGTAGGGAAAACGTTGCGTATCATGCGGATGTATATCTCGGGTAGATTGCCCTGCGTCCTGTTAATCGCTTGGCTTGTCATTTGTATGTGAAGGGATTCCTTGAGCAGACGAGTAGATAATGATTTTTCTATCTCAAGTATGCGCGTGGAATCCCAGTCAATCAAGTGGCCCGTGTTTTGCTGGTGTTCGGCGAGAGCGTTTTTTGTTTTTCACGTCACGCTGGCGTTCTTTAAATCGTCTCCTGAAGTCCCCTGTTTCGCCTATATGCTGAATTTCCCTCGCCAGACGGGTTTCCGTCGAACCCTCAACTATAGTTCTGAATGTTAGCCGTTCGAAAGTGATCGGCATCAGAAGGAAATGGTGCGTGTTTCAAGCGCAGTAGTGCTTATGCGATTTGCCTCTGTTGTACATTTGTGCTGCCTCCTTTTCCCTATAGACCTACGCATGATTCTCCTACAAATGATTCACGGCCGTCGCTTTGACACAAAGTTTAATCTTCATCGTCCTGCGGTTAGCGTGGAAATAGTGAGCTTGCTTTTGGTGTGTTTCGCACAATAAATATTCGTGCTGTCATGTATTGTGCTTCTGTGCATGCGCGAGCAACGAAGCTCCATTTACCAAAATGCAAAGTGTGATACATAAACACGTACTGTTGTTGGAATGACGGGAAGTTTGAGGAAATTTATAAGTAGGGGTTGGTTCAAGTTGAACTAAATTCCATTTAAAATGGTTCGCCTAACCATTCATTTGCTATTTCGGAAGAGACGGGATTGCAGCAATTGACTTTAACGTTAGCGTGCACACAAGAGACCTGGGGCAGCTCTGACTTTGTTACAGTTCTTAGCTTACATAACGCGATTTCCCCGAAGCGCTACAGGTAGCCCACGGAATAAGGTTGAACGAAAGAAAATAAAAAGCTTTAAGATAAGTTTTAACACTTGCTAGTTTCTGAGTGGTGCTTTCTGCCTTGAGAATTTGTAAACGCTATACTTTCCTGATGGCGATTATTCGGGCAGACATCGGATTTATCCTGATTTTAAATAAATCTGCTTGTGGTACTAATTGTTGTTTAAGCCGGCTTTACTCTAAAACAAAGAGTTCTAAATATATTTCAAATGATACCCAATGCGTATTTTTTATGTGTACACGAAAACATGTTTAAACGAAAACAGTGACGTTGGAATTTTCTTTGTATTTGCGGAATTTTGACTCACTTTCTCTAACCCCAATCATTAAAATCCACTTTTTTTTACTGCCCCTACGTTTCTCCTGCCTAGTTTCAAGCGTTGCAGTGCCTACCTTACCACCTTCAAGCTGCTGCAAGTTTGTCTGTTTCCTGGCAGTCCTTTCCAAGCGCGTGGCCCATATGCGTAACATTTCATTGTGGCTCTGAAAGAAACTAGTCACTTTACAAGGCGAGCAGAGAAAAGCTGCCTGTCCGAGCAAGCAGAGGAAGTTTCTGTAGAGATACATACATTGCTATCAATAAAATCATCTTCCACTTAGGTTGCAGAACCTTCAAACACTGCAGCGTAAAGCGTTAATTAAGAGTTCAAAAATTCGTGATTTCTTTTTACATATTTAGGAGCTGAATGCACTCCATATTATAAAGTCTATGCCTATTTTTCCAATTATTCGTGTTCAGCGGCATACACAGGTGAACCGGAAAGCACACCTAGGTGTAGAATTGTTTTGTGCGTCGAGGAAGGACAGGTGGTCGAAATTGATCTGATTACAGGCGTTTATAAGTTGTATATCCGGCGAATTTAGGCGTGCCCGCGAAATTCTTTTTTTTTACTTAGGTCATTTTTTTTAAATTCATAAGTTCGAGCAGTAAAACATACATTTAAACCTAACTTTCTCTGTTGATTTCATATAACTGCATAAACAGTGTTCGAGCTTCATTTTCATATTTGGAATGCCGCTGTGAATACAAAGATTGCTTACAGAGGGAGGTCAATACGTATTCCAAGGAAAAACACACTTCGCGCGAAAGAACCGTTGACGGGTCAAAAGTAACCGACCCACCCCGGGTAGTGGTCATCAAGGCACATGCAGTAAAGAGGCTGTGCTTACCGGGCAGCTGGGCCTGCTTGTCTGGTGCGCCTCGCCTGGGATGAAGTTGGCGCAAGGACGGCGTTCTCGTTGCCTTCCTTGGTGGCATTTTCATGGTGAAGCTCCCCGCGGACAATACGACCACCCCGAAGCCTGCACGATATGGATACGCACAATTCTATGACCCCTAAGGTGTACTGGGATGTCTTTAAGGCGTTAGGAAGCAGTTCGCCTCATTTATGAAAGGAGGAAACTGCTCCTTCAATTCAGGAGACACAAGTATACAAACAACAGGAAAAAAAAAGCATATACGACTTCCATTAATGTTTCTAAATATGGCAAAGTTCAAAGCACTTCGCGATTAATTCTTCAATCGTTGGGAAAGCCATTTCTCGAGACACAAGGTACACACCGAACACTGGTAGATCCTGCACAAAGCCCTTGATATTTTATGCGAAAACAAAACAGGGTCGACAAGGGACTCTCGTTTGTAAGAGTAAATATTTTCAGTATTGTTCAAGCAGCGCCGATAATGCTGCTTTCGCGTTTTTAGTTTCTCTCGGTTCTCGTGCCGAGTTTCGACGCATACTCCACCCAACGATACATCAAATCACAGCATTCGGGGGGTTACTGTTTGTGAGATTCACACTTACGGTGCGGATCACAGCCTTACGTCCTGACCGCAAATTGCGTGTGTGCCACATTGCAAAACTGGTGCACAGCATTTGAAGCAATTCAAGCCTTTCGGCATTTCAGGCGTTGACCACAGCATCAGGTCCTATTTACTAACTATGTGCTTGTCACATTGCTCTCCTGATGTGCAGAATTTCAAGCGTAGAGAATCAATTCAGAAAGCACCAATGGCGAAAAAGCTATTTTACTGACAATAGCGAATGACGCATTAACTATTAAACAGGCGGCAAAAGCAAATCAAGGAAATTATAAAAGTCGCACTCTCTGTTATAGAGAAAGGAAACTCTAGTGCTTCTGCGTCTGAACGTGGTGGACACCGACCGCATGTCATGGACGTTTACTCTTTATTCCAGATGGACCCCAGCATTGAAAGTGCTCTTCCGCTTATTAAGGGCCACTGTTGGAAGTTCATTTCCTGTGCTCCATCGAGTAGCGCGGCTGCGGTGTCATCACAATGACCAGACCTTCCGAGTAAGCGCTGTGTGACAAGCGAGAGTGCGTGTTGTCAAGCCAGGCCTCTTCCAATGGCATTGCTGCGCTATCGAGAGTGAGTGAAATGGCTTTGTTGGCTTGATGTCTGATTTCAGAGGTCTTTACAGGCAGTCAAATTTACTTCACCACCAACCCCGTTGCCGCCCCGAGGCCTTAACTGATAACTCATGACACCATTCCAGTTTCGATTCCCTACTCGTACAACGGAAAGGAGGCAATTTGGCCGAGACACACTACGGCGCATTCACTGAGATCAGGTGGCAGGCGCACGGTACGCACCTGCAAGCCAGTCAAGCCCTGCAGCGTTGTCGTTGATCCCTGCCGAAGTCCAGCTCGCTATATTATCTGGACCTCAACTGTACCAGTCGAGAACAGGAGATCATCTTGCACCGTCACAAGCGTATGCATGCCGACCACGAAAGGATTATAGAAACCTCTGTCTGGAACCACCTCCTTGGCATTAGCGGCCACGAATGACATCGGTTTAACTTCTACCATTTGCCATCATAGGTAGGCATCATCTGTTCTTTCAACGTCCCCATTATTGTGCCTTCATCTTTTATATGCCTGTGCACGTACTGTGCGCGCATCGGTTCTGAATTTACCACCTCCAACGGGGCATAAAACAGCTTAAAAAAGGATGTCCTGCCTTTTCTTGCGCTTTCTTTCACATTATGCGATTACTTCAGCGACTGTCTTCCACAGAGACAGAACAAGAAAATAAATAAAATGCACCCACACGAGTACATCGGGACCCGCTGACGAGGAATTTTTCACTAGGGAGGAAAGTTATTACTTTGAATTCGTGCATTTATGAATGAACTTATGGAGGTAGTTTACAGAGCGTCAGCCCCCACTTACTATTAAGCAACATTTCGGTGTCTACAGGAAATTAAAGTGCGGAAGAGAGCCGGTTTAATATGGCGCTGACATTGAAAGTCCTGACGAAGCGACTTCTGAAGTAATCTGCCAGAAAGTGCAACAGTCTTATTCGGGCATATATGCGAATGACGGTGGCGAGATTAGAGGAAGAGGCGGGTATCTCAGTAGGAACCATTTGGACTATTATTCATGTAAAGCTGGACATTTAAAAAGCCAGCGCGAGATGAGGCCCAACATTGCTGAGCCTTTTTGAAAAGTACATTCCCCGCCAGTGCTACCAATCGAATTTGAAGCTGGTTACAGATAATCCATAATATTTGTAAGGCGCGGGCCTTACATAGCTCATCAACAACTGAGCCCTGCGTTTGTCCTAGAAAAGTGGCACCAAAACCGACGTGACCTCGTGACGTCATCAGCAAAGTAAAATAAAATTCCTTCCGAATGTGCGGGGAGTTGAATCAATGATTTTCAGTTTGCGAAGCGACCGCGCAACCAAACGGCCATCAGCCATTCAGCCGTTCAGCGAATAAAGCTGAACCTAGCATATGCGTTGACTTACGACTGCATGCTAATGAGTAGGTGTGTCATTATAAAGGGAGGAGAAAATTTAAATTAAAAGTTAATGCTTTTGCCTTCAAAGCACACAAGTAGTCTAAAGGGCGCTGCGTCATTTTCAACGTTTGGTGACAGTGGACGAGTCTTTGATGTGCCACGAAGACCCTGAGTCTAAAATGGAGTCCATGCAGTGAAAGCACGAGACTTCCTCCACTCCTAAAACGCTAGGGCTGAACAGTCCGCTGGATAAGTCATGATAAATTTCTGGGACGATAATCAATTTATGCCTTTAGAATCCATACCACAGACGACTATTGTAACTTTAAGGGCCTATACAGTCGCTGCTTTGAGAGAGGCCATCAAAGAGATGAGGCGATGAAAGCTGTGAGCGGGCGAGCTGCTTCTTAATGACGACCCGCCACTGCAAAAGCAAAAGCTCGCAGCCATTCGGCAATGGTGATTACAGCAGCTAAATCACCGACCCTGCAGTCAAGGTCTTTCATTATCTGCTTCCTGGCACTGGCGGGGCCAACTATGTTCAAGCGATCAAGATGTCACAATGACGGCGATGTTTGAAGAGCAGCCAAAAGCTTTTTTTTTTTAGTCGGATAAATTTACTGCAGCAAAAGAGTGCGAAGTGCACTGAATTTGGGACTAAATTGAAAATAAAAAATGCTTGCTTTTATAAGTTGTTTCATCCTTGCTACGGTGAATAAAATACTGAAAGCCCCCATCTGTCACGAACAAGTAACTACAGCGCCGCGCCGGCGATCGTCTTGTTGCCATTGCCGAGAGGCCAAGTGAATGCTTCCGTCAAGTTGACGTGACGAACTGCGCAGCGGCAAACCGTTGAAAAAAATGTCAAATCGCTTGTTCTGTAAGCTTGCTACAAGTTATGGAGCGTTCTTGGAATAAACAGTCAGCAAATCAGCAGCTTAATCAAGGAATTAATTTGTCAATAACATTCACCATGGTGCTCCAAACAGCCTTAGAAGTTTGCGTTAATGACCGTCATGAAACGAGGAAGTGTATGATGTTTATATAACTAGAAATTTCTGTATGACACCTGCCGTTTAGTGGTTATTGTATCTATTCACGAATTTTTCTTCTCTTTGTCAATTATGTCTGTTTGGCCATTTTTTTTTCAGTGAAACGAAACAAGACCTGGGTTCACGGTGCTTTTTTGTAGGCTCGGGTGGATGGAAATATCCATAAGCCTTCCATTATGGCTTGACATACAGTGCATGTTTAAGTATGGTAGTTTACTTTAACCGTTCAGTAAAACTTTTTTTTGTGACTTAGTTCGCACTCGACTCATTTCAAATACTGCTTGATGCTGCGAAATGTCCTCGATGTTGCGTGTACCAGTTAAAAGCGTGATAGAGAGATTTTGTTATAACTGCAGTACTCCACCCGACAAACACGCGAAATCGGCGCATGCGCGTTGTCATTTTCTCTAAGAGGCGGCTTTCACGCTCATGGTGTCATCTACATCATCCCGTCTTTACAGCTGACGCCGTGCCTGTCGCATTGTGCTCTATAGACATAAGCTGCTCAAGCGTAAGACGCGGGTCCACAAAGCAGCAATGGTGAGTAGCTAGTCATCCGACTGTACGAGTAACACGGCCATGATGAATGAAATGCATGTGCATGAAGCTGCAGGTAAGCTCTCATGTCACGTGTTCTGTGCCTGTTTTTTTTTTCACCCAGGGGAAAGGAGTAGGAGCTCTGCATGATAAAAAAGGCACATCAGGTGGCATTCCAAGTCGAGAAGGCAAGTGGGGAACCAATTCCTCCTCTGCAGCTAATGAAAACATGCTCTAAATCTCCGCGAGCGCTGCAAAATATCCACATAAGGTGAATGAAGTTGGCGGATAAGGAACATGGCTCAGCGGGTTACATGCAGGCGGCGTGGCGCCAAAGGCAATGGCAGTCCTTGCCTACATTGCTGCTCCTCCTCTCCTTCCTGAGCGAGCGTGGTATGCATGTGACCCATCAGCGCTGCTACTGGTAGAGTCATCGTTCACGGGCGTCTTGTGGCCCCCGTGACGTGGTCATTAACACTGTGATCGTTGCTGTATGGCATCGACAGACGCATTGAATGGGCGCATAACGTACAACAACTCGTTTCTAAAGCGGTTTCATAGCTTTGGATTTATGATCGCGAACAGTGCATAAAAGCAGCCTCTGAAAACATATCAGCCTTTTGCAGCAACTCTTTTCACGATTCATAAGTAGGTTTTACCTGTCATTAACGCAATAGCCACAGTCTGTGACCTTAGCCTAGAAGGCTGAAGTTATTTAGAAGCATTGTCGGATTTGATATCGAATGATGGATTCACCATTCGCAGCGATGCACAAGGGTAAATCAGGAAAATATTTTCACAAAATACGGACCAGGACATTCCTAATTAAAAGGCAACTTCACCACTTTCTGAGTATTCCAAGATATTCAAATGATTCAAATCTATACAAGCTTTAGGTAATGCATGCTGAGTGTTTTAGCGCTAGCAATTATAATAGTGACGTAAACGACAATTAAAGTTCAGGCTACTTCTCACAGTACCGGAGGAGTGCCGAGAAGTTAGATGTCACGTCACGCCATCTGCAGGCATCTAGGCCTCTTACTTGACTTGTGCGAAAACCGCGCTGTAGCCATAAAGCCGAGGCAGGCACGCGTGGCAGAATGCGTGGCACAGAGGCCGCCCGCGAGTGGCGTCACCATTATCACTGCGACTTTCCCCTTCCGAGAAGGCCATGACGTCTTCCGCGATGATGGAAACATGCAGGTTTGTGGGCAGCCCTCACTCAGATAACAATGCAGACCACGCTCAACATGAGAACTGCTCGCCCCTCCACCCTCCCCCTTCACCGCATGCACCCAGCCGTGGCACCGGGCCACTGTCCCGCTCCCACCTGACTTGATGCACATACATGTAAACAGGGGCGTGTCGCCTCCACGAGATACGCTGGAAAATACGATGCTACATAGTTGCGGGTAGTTAGCCTTCAGTTGAATCGCTCGCGTGTACATCATGAGGCGGGACAGCAAAGTTGGCCGGAGGCAGCAGTTGACTGCCGATTAAGTATGCGACCATTGGAACGCAGCGAAACGTGCGAAGTGAGCTCCTGGAGCGAAACAACAATCACCTCCCAAGTAAAAAGAAACCTGGTGGTTGGCGAAAGGAAACCATGCAGTATCTCTCTCACATCTAGGCGGACACCTGAACCGCGCCGTAAGGGAAGGGATAAAGGAGGGACTGAGAGAAGAAAGGGAGAAAGAGGCGCCGTAGTGGAGGGCTGCGAAATAACCCCTTCAGGCGCAAATTAAATCTGCTGGAAGGATAAATCATCTTTTGCATAAATGACGATCAGTAGACCAAGCGGAACTAATCTGCAAAAAATTACACAAAATTATTCACATTTAAGCATATTTTATTCGTGTCCACATTTGTGGACATAGTGCCTTAAATCTGATGCATTAATGTAAACCCTGCTACATTTGCTTGCTTTTTTTAACTGATCGTTAGACATGAATAAATGTTTAGGTGTCGGAATATGCACTTCAGGGAAATCTTCTGTAGTTCATGACTTATAAAACAGATAAAATCAGTCCTTCTGTGACGACAGGAGAGGAAAATTTGGTATTTCGAGCACCGAACGTGGCTTTTACACGTGCAGCCTTCACGACGGCATTTTTTGTGTAATTAGCGTGTTCAGAAGTTGGGGCCGATGGTTGCTTTCATCATAAGTAATGCTTCAAGTCCAGCTGCATCGAAGGGGTCTCGAGTCATCTGAGCACAGGTGGAATGGGAGTGAGAGAGCATCTTGCGGCCTGTTTAAAACATGGTATTTACAAAGATGAGAAGTAGTTTTTAAAGGTCTTCGTTTGCTCAATTTATGTCAGAGACCTGAAACGAACTTTCCCCTTGCTCTTCCAATGTGCTGATTGTTGTTTTGTAGCCTTAGAGCTGAGCGGCCAGCTCTGAACTGACCATGGTGTGAGGGCGCGGGCCCCCCTTTTTGTATTTTTCTCCATCTCGAGTTTCATAGAAAATGTGATGATTCTTGAAAAAAACCGGAGCGAAATTTTCAAAAGGGGAGAAAAATTGTTTTGACCGTCACTGATAATGGTTGCTTCCTCCAGATTCATGCGTTCTACAGTCTAGCACAGGTTATTTCAGATCACTTTTTTGAATATTGATAGGGGGCCTAAGACCCTCCTATACCTCCCTGACATTATTCACTGCTCATAGCGCACTGTGCATGTTGGCAGCGGTTCAGCTAAGTGGAGGTTCTTTGCGACCATTTTCGGGTCTTCATTGTTCGGTCGGTCGCACTTCCTTGGAGGTGCTTCTACATCGGCTATTTTCATGAAAAACGCTTCAGCGCTGAAGTCATCCAGCGTTCTCTTTGTACACGCATAGTTTTCAGCGCCCGTAAGCAGTAAGCACGTTTCCTACCGTACGTGCACAAAGAAAAACGTCGCGTTGTGGGGTAAAAACGCCACTTTGACATTCTCGGCATTAGAGTGCCATGTCCACATATGTGGACACGCCACTATGAACGCCCACCGCAGCAAGTTTTCTTCGTCCGTGCCGATAAAAACTGGTGTGCAGTTTCAACATTGGCCTATCGACATATTCTGAGCTATAAATTTCATCATTCACGATCATTTGTAAAGATGGAACGCAAAAAAGAAAGCTATTTACTTGTCCCGCCAAAGAACAACGTGAAGCTCTGATTTTCTTTTTTTTTTACAAACGCATTTCACTGTAGCTGCAATAGATGGCGCCACAAACTTGACAAGGAGTGAGTCTGAGTGAGCCCAAGTGAGTTGTAATCCTAAGTGAGTTCGAGTTTATGAGTTCGAGAGAGCCCAGGTCACTGAGAGCGGGAGTTTTCGTGAGCACGTAGGTTGACTAAATTTTTTTGAGTGAGCCTGAGTGAGCACTCATGATTTTGCCGAGGTATGATCCAAACGCGGTTCACCAAGTGTTGACACTTAAAGTCCCGAAAAATGGGTAACCAGTGGTCGCACATGGCGAAATTCAGTATCGGTTGGCACGGAGCACCTTTCCGAAACCGCCCAATTCACAGGAACAAAAGTCAACGAAAAACGCCAAAAACTGGTCACGAGGTCAGAGGCCATGCGGTGCACGTCCGCACTGCTCGGAGCCTCAGGTGAGAAAAACAAAGTTTGCCTGAAAATTGCTTGTTGAGTAAAAAAAATGGCGCAGTATTGGCGGACGGCGGCTGCGTTTTTATGGATCCAACACGCTAAGGCGCCCGTGTGCTGTGCGATGTCAGTGCACGTTAAAGATCTCCAGGTGGTCGAAATTATTCCGGAGCCCTCCACTTCGGCACCTCTCCCTTTCTTCTTTCACTCCCTCCTTATCTCTTCCCTTACGGCGCGGTTCAGGTGTCCAACGATATATGAGACAGATACTGCGCCATTTCCTTTCCCTCCAAAACCAATTATATATATATCCGCGGACACCTGAACCACGCCAGTGTACGTTAAAGATCCCCAGGTGGTGAAATTTTTTCGGAGCCCTCCACTACGGCTCCTCTTTCTTCCTTTCCTCTCTTAGTCCCTCCTTTATTCCTTCCCTTACGGCGCGGTCCAGGTGTATGCCGATATGTGAGACAGATGCTGCGCCATTTCCTTTCAGCAAAAACCAATTTTCCATCATTGCCCATTTTCAGTTTTCGAACTTGGCGCCCCGCTTCGTTTCAAATTTGTCGCCACGTTTTAACTCCGCCCACTTACTGTTTTTAATATTTGGCGCCACTCTTCGTCCGGCTCCGCCCACTTTTTAGACATTTTTGGCTCTAATTAATTTAATAACTACCCCACATGCACCTCGTAATTTCCCCTGCGAGATTTTTTTATGCTCTAATTAATGCAACCATTCTTTTTCTTTTGTTCGAACGTTATCGTGATGACAAGCTCGTGATGACAGGAAACCGTAAACATAGCCATAAAACGCCTGCGCATTAATAATTTTTACCACCTGGGGATCTTTAACGTGCACTGACGCCACACAGCACACGGACACCTTCTGTGTTTTGCCCTCCATCAAAACGCGGCCGCTGCGGCGGGTTCGAAGCCGGGAACTCTGGATCAGTTGCCGAGCGCCCTAACCACTGGTAGATAGACCATGTGCCGGTTGCCAAGGCGGTATTCATACGGGCACCCGCGGCGATGACGAGCGCGCA